>JAINUT010002003.1:0-33611 GCA_020205555.1 Panax stipuleanatus
ACTTGCAGTTGAGACCAAGAATGTTGACATACCGTCAACAAGTAAAGGAAAAGGAAAGATGAATAAATGAAGGCTTGTTATGTCAAGTTACTTTTGTAATAAGACTTAGTTGATTAAGTTTTATGTTTCCGCATTTACGTTATTTGAATGATGTTAAGGTTTAGATAACCCTGGGATATTATTGGACAAGTTGACAATTTTTCTAAAGGAAGATTTTTATGAAGGTTGTATTTAGTTTGAAATTCTTTATTTGGGTAGATGTATGTTTTAACTAGAAAGTGAGTACCAAATCATGTGGAAACGAAGTATCCGGATTTGGGGATGTCACAATCACCATCAAAATACAAACTCTCATCTCACATCCTCCTCCACGACTAATTCTGTCTCATATATCAACCCTTCAGATAACTTACCACTGCTACACATCCTACATTACGGCAGTCGCTTCGTTCATCACGGTTTGGGTAAGTATCACATGCGATCAAATTAACAAGAGGTAACAAGTTTGATTTAGTGTTGGTTCACAAATTACAACATATTTATATTCAATTGTGTTGCTTTATTCATATAAACTGTGATCGGGATACCTTGGGTTACTGATGACCCAAGGTTTTTATTGATTATTTTGAAAAGATTTGTGATATGAAGGAAAGTAAGTTTGGGGGAAAAATAAGGTTGCACACCAACTGTTCGACAAATTGCCTCTACCGTTAGTGTGTGTTCAAACAACCAATTGACATCCAATATAGCTTCCAAACATTAAAGAGCTCCGAGTTCAAGTTCCAGGCAACAATTTGATGGGTCCAGGTTCATCAGCCAAGCCGCCGAAAGAAGGTTCAAACACCGTGCTCGATAAAAAGACTTTGGTTTTGGAAAGGGGGTTAAAGCCTGACGCGAATTTAGATGGCAACATTGCACTAATGATTAGTGAACGGAATTGGTTTCAATTGGTAGATACAACCACAACTAGCGTGCCTTCTATAGTCAAGGAATTCTACGCCAATGCAATTGAACATGTGGGGCGAGTTGTAATGGTCCAGAGCAAACATGCCCTTTTTCACGCCACATCTATTAATGACTATTTTGGGCTGGAAACACCAATTGGGGACCAATATAAAGACCACCTCTCAGACTTGGATGAGCTTATCGCCTGTCTCTACAAGCCGGTAATATAATGGGTAACCAAGGCTAGGACGGATATTAAAATTACTTTTCCACATTCGGTGCTTAGAAAGTATAGAAAGGCATGGTACACGTTCCTCTGTGCAAATTCATACCCACACGACATCAGAATTGATGTAACTAAGGAACAGGCACGCCTCCTGTATGGCATAGTATATTATTGGTTCAGTAGACCTAATGTAGTCGAGATCTTCCAGGTTGACGTGGGGTTGTGGATTTTGGAATCTATTGACATACTTTTGTGAGGAGGTACCACCGGCGGTTTAGTACACGAGTTTCTGATCACGAACTTATGCCGTAAAGCAGGGGTACAGTGGAATTCGGCGGAGCCAGTATAGATGCCCACGACTGTGATTCACCATCAAACAATTGACAAATACCGAGAATCAGAAGGAGCACAGTCTCACCCTCGAGGAGAGGGTTATATCGTGATTCGACCCTCATCGCCGCCAGTTACAGATGCGCCAATGACCGAAGAAGCAGAAGTAGAGCCGTTTACGTCTTTTCAGAGATGAAGTCAAAAGCAAAGTTTACGACTTGCTCAACGCCAGGCTACAATGCATGAATACAACATTGGCGCATTCACAGCATTGGCGGATGCTTTCTCCCGGTTCACTCCACATTCTGAACCAGTCCAGCTTCCCAACCCTCCTGTTTTACCTTCCTACCCCCCTTCGGATGATGAAGGTCCTCACGACGAGCTTTGACTCGTCTCACAAGGGAGTCCTCGTGCTTAATTTCTTTTCTTTTCACGTAATGAGGACATTACTTCTGTTAAGTTTGGGGGGTAGTTTAATAGTATTTTTAAGTTGCAGCATATAGTTTCATTATAGTTTTGTTCTGCATATATATATAATAAATAAATAAATATAATAAAAATAAAATAAATATCTGCATTCATGTAGGATTTGTGTTAGGATACATGCATTGAGATTGAGCATTAATGCCTTGGTAGTTGAGATAAGAGCCAATGATGAGTCTGATTTATGAATTACATGTTTAAATTGGCTATCATGTGTTGATTAATTTTGAACAAAGGAACCTTATAGCACAATTCTAGCGTTTTTCTAAAACTCAAGCACACCAACTGAATATAAGTAGTAGCGAGAAAGTTTATATAAGATAAAATATGGGCATGTATTCACTTGATCACAGATTACAATTAAACATTGGCCTATACATAAGTTTGGGGGAATTATGGCTCAGAAAAGAAGAAGAAGAAAATAAAGACAACAAAATCAGGAAAAAAAGTACTTATGGAATAAAAATCGACTTAGTTCAACTTCGTGGCCTTTGTTACTCGGATAAGTAAACCCTAGGGGATGTCTTTACACCTAGCACCCTAAAGCCTTCGGGTTTGGAAGTCGTTGGTCGAAAGTCCGTTACACGGGTAGCATTGAAGAGCCTAAGGAAGTTGGACATTGCACAAGTCAGATTCGAGAAATAACTAGGGGGATGGAGCATTAAAATGCACCCACCTAGTATAAGAGCTAAATGTTATTGCTTAATCTTTTGATTTCCCTAGTACTTATATGGATGCCATGTTGGTTACAAGTCGGTTTGATTAATGATCATGTGCATGAATTTGACTATATGAATAATGTTAATGTTGAAACAATGTTGGGCACACACACACAGAAAGAGGCAAGAGTTATGTTTGTGAGGTGAGAATTGAGAAGGTAGGATGATGGATGATGCATGATGTGATATTGACTGCAGGTTTGCTGTTTATCTCTAAGGCATATGATTTATTTAGTTATCATGGTTGTTGCTCGATCTCTGTAAGAACCTGAATTTTCAGAAATTATTAAATCAGGATTTAATAAATAAAATTCTTAAGTGTGAAATGGGTTCGAATAAAAATATTTATGTGATACGAGTTATGTAATATTATGTTACATGGGATAATATGAACTATGTAATATGTGATTAATAAATATATATTGTTATTTATCACAGAGACAATTCGGTTGAGATAAAAAAAAGTGGATAAGATTTTCTATCGATATTAAATAATTTATAGAATTATTTTATCATAGTAAGTTGGTGACATTAAATATCTTTAATGTATAATCACCATATTCTTGTGTATGTGTATTAATAACTAGTATGTTTATAATATAGGTTATTAATAGCACTTAAACTATCCGTGAATAGGTTTGGATAGTGAAGCTATGAGTTAGTTAAGGAATTAACTAATAAGAATAAATATTAGTTAGTTTAAGTTGGGAGTTATATTATGGAATAATATAATGTTAATATTGAACCTTAATGATATAGTACAGTGTTTAATTTACTTAAGTAAAGAAGTGAATTAATATATATGTTAAATATATGATTATAATTAGTACCTTCTATATATTACTTAGATGGTAATATGTGAGAAAGTCTAATGTGCGAATAACGTTAATAAATATATATACGTTATTAAAGGGAGATGAAAATCATTATATTTTTAAATGAATACTTAATATTTGAAGAAATTGTTTTGGGGACAATTTATAGGAAAGAAAGAGAAATAATAATATTTCTAATAAAGAATATTGAAATAATTTCTAATAATGAATTATTTTAATAAATGGGAGATTGTTATTTTAAATAATAACATGACCTTATATGTTTTTGTATGAGGTGTGATTGGTTAATATAATAAATATATTAAAACGTATTTGCTACATGTAAATAAATTGATGGAAACAATTTATTATAATAGAAAATAAATTTATTATCTATTTTCTATATATAATATATGTCCGTGTGTTGTACATATAGTTATTTGATATTATATTAAGAATAATATCATGAGACAATAAATAATTATTTTCTAATAATGAATGTCTTTATTTGAAGAAAACATAATATTTTATGTTATGGTAAAATACATAATTTCTAATGTATTTTCAAGAGAGTTAATTAATGAAAGAAAACTAAGTTATTTTAATGTATTAAATAACTTAAGTTATTATTTTATCGTGGATATTATTAGTTAAATAATTAATAGTGTATATATTATAAGCGTAAAGGTTATACATATTATAAGTGTATAATTAATTGAGGTAGCTTAGCATTAAAATGCTTGAGTCACACAAACATTATATTAAAGGAATATTAAGTGTGGTAAAAGTGATAATAAGCCTAAGATTTAGCTTGGGAGAAATGCTTTGTGTGGCACGATAATAGATTCGATGATGAATGAATTATTTAAGGATGGAGGAATTATTAATTAAATAATTAATCTATATTAATTGTTAATTGCTATTATAATAGTATGTTGATTTATTATTATGGCTAATGATAGTATAATAATAAGAAAATTGATTATAGATATAATCGGAATTGTATTGATGAGGAATGAGATATATTGTCTTATACTATTAATTATTGTTATGGACAATATACTAGTATCTAGTAATTATTTGATGGTATGTTGAATTATTATTATTGCGAGTGATAACATGATAATAAGTATATTTGTTATAAATATAATAAGATTTATATTTATTTAATGTGATAATTAACCATATAAATGTTAATTAATTGTTATGGAGATTAATAATTACATTGATTGATGAGGGATGAATTAATTAATTAATTAATTGCCAATGAGTATAATAATATATAAACGAGTAGATTATTAATATGATTATAATTGCTCAATTAGTTGATATGTGCAAAGGATGTGATTATTAAGAATATAACATCATGTAATTACACATATGCTATATAAAGTATAGTGCAACATTAATGTAACTGTATTATATATATAAACTATATAGTAAAGTTTATTGAGTTGTAAGAGGTACATGAAATGTGTGTATGACAATGTGTATATGAGTATACAATAAAATAATATATCATGGATATATTGTAAACAATTATTGAATTAATAAAATTTAATAATGAAGGAGACAATGTAATGTAATAATAATACCCAATTGTATTATATTCGGTATGAAGAAAATGTACATGGATTATATGTGATGTATATCTATGTGTAACTTTACTTGATACATTGTAATTAGAAATTACATTTGTAATTTATTTATAACCTAAGTTAAATGAAATGAAATGAGTATATATATTATATAACCTAAGTGTTTATATATACTACATTTGCAAGTTGCTATTGCTGAGTTCTTCCTTGTCCCAAGTTGAGTGCACATTGCACTCTTCACGTGAACACACAAGCACCTATGCTACTCTACTTCTTCTCAATTTCCTCACAAAGGTAGCTAATGAGTGGATGAGGAGTGGTTTTCATGATAATTTCAACTACTCCAACTACTCCCTATGAACCAATGTGTTCTTCTCATTTCTGTTGGTTTGATTTGGTGGAAAATGACATTATCTGTGTAATCAATCCTCTATAAATATAGCTCTCCCCTTCATGTTTTCATTTGCTAAGAAATCTTAATAAGTATAAGATATAGAGTTAGTTCATTGTATTGGCAAGGAGTCAGTGAATTGAGGAAGTGGATATAGCAGTGGTATAATTCCTATATTCCTTTAATGTTCTTCACTTCTTGTTCTCTGTGAATTGTCCAAGTTATTGATTTCATTTAATAGGATGTTAATTGATTTGAGGTATGATTTGTTTAGTAGTATATAAGATCACATGTATGTTAGAAATCATATTAAAACATTGTTAGAATGAATTTCGTGAATTATTTTGAGTTGGGTTAACTGGACTGCTGAAGCAGCCATGTCTGTTTCTGGCCGGCTAGCGGCTCAGCTGCTCCAGTTTTATACTAGCCAGCGGCGTAGCTGCGCCGGGCCCTGAAACTTGAATTTTTTTTCTGCAGTCTGCTGCAGATTCTGTTAAGAGATAGTGGTTAAGATAGCTTAAGCAAGCAAACTAATGGATTTAACATGCCTATACGAGTATATTAACATGACATGCCATGTGTTGCTATGTTTACATGCATGATTAATGACACAACTTGTGGTGTTCAAAATGAATGTTGAGTTTTAAAAAGGGACTTTTGGTATAGAAGTATCATGGTTATATTCTGACTTTTGAGACATGTTAATATAACCTAGGAAGACATGAAACGCATGTTAATTGATGTATATATGTTTTATGATGGAATGTGAACATGCAAACCCCACTATTAAACAATTCTAACAAAAATGTTAGTTTCAAAGGTGAACCTTGGCACGTAAATGTCATGAATACATTCTAATTTTGCGAGCATGTTTAAATGACTTAGAAATACGTGTCGAATATGATAACACATGAATCTAGATAGCATGGACGTATTAGACCCTATTAGTGAGATTTACTAGTGAAAGTATACGTTTTGCACGTGAGTCTTGACATGCATATTGAGATTTGAATTTTGATATTTGTAAACACGTTTGATAGTACTCGTAGACTCGATCATGTATCCTACATGTATATATACCATGATTAGGTGTTGTGATTCAAATGAAGCATAAACGAAGCATGTTTTCAAAACCAAACGGTGTTAGTTGCATGAATGTGATATAATTATTCATGAGTATGCCTAATACAAAGTATATGAATACCCCATGTGTTTAAAAGGCGAGCATGTTAGACTTTATAACTTTATAGCCTTGAATGGACTTAAGTTTTTACGGGTATTAACTTAGAACTTATATCATGTAAATTGAATGTGAAAAGGTTGAACGAGCATGAAAGTATCCTTTAATATGTATACATGCTATGTAGGACCATATGTTAATACTTGAATCCGACTTCGACGGTTAATAGAGTATATTTGCTTTGTTATGGACTTATGTGTAAGTAATGATACATGAGAATGATTAACTCAAAAGATGGACTACACTAGCTATATGTACATAGATTACATGCTAACTGGCTTTGTTATGGACTTATGTGTAAGTATGTGAAAATTTAAACTTAGCGTGTCATGATGGTTACTCTAACGTGCTAACTGGCTACACAGTATCTGACAGATAAGGATTTACATATATGACAATACTATCAAGCTTAAGTCTCAAATCAGTTCAAAAATCAAGTGAATTCAGTTTCCTCATAGGCCAAATACATAACTATCCAACTGAAACTGGATTCATGCAATATGTCCTACACAGAATGCAAAAATTTTAAAATTCTGACAAATTTTAATAAAACATGACCTATATGCACTATATAAACAAACACAATATGCAAAATGAAATGAACTACCCTATATGCAAAATAAAGCCAATACCCCCAAACTTAACAATGTCCTCATTAAAGGTAAAGGTAAAAAGAAAGGAACTCCCCTATTCGACTTCTGATGCTGCATGAAATAAAGTGGCATCCACTCAGAAGTTTCCCCGTCTCTCTCTGCTCTTGGTAAAATAAACCCTGCTCAACACTATACTCAATGAACCAACCCAACTCCATATCAATCTTTCTCTGCTAGAGATCCCACACTCAATATCTCAATTGATCAGGTTGAGAGGATGAGGTGGATGAGAATTGGTACTTTGGATTGAGGAGGTAGGAGGTTTTCAAAACTAAGGCTTGTAGTAGAGGGGATTGCATGAGATGGAAGAGATGGGGGATTGCATGTAGGAACTTGAGGGTTTAGGATAAGAGGCTTGTGTGCTGCTGATAATTTACATGAAGCGATGCCCCCCCAAAATCTGCAAGACTTTCCTTAAGACAGGCCCAGTTTATGTGTGGCGCGGCCGCCCGTGGTAATGCCTTGGCTTGGGCGCGGCCACGCGGACCATCAGATTTTGTTGCTGCAGATTTTTGGCATGAACTGAGGTTGGCTTTTGCTTTTCATTCATTCCGAGCAGCCTTTGACCTGAAATACGCAGATAATACTTTTAAGCCCTCCTAGACTAACAAAAGTATATAAAATCTATTTACATCAAGAGAATGAACATGGAAAGATATATGCATTTATATTCCCAAAAATTCTCTAAAGGCGTATATGCAATGCAAGTGCATCAAAAGTATGCTATAAGCTTTGTAATCCCAAAAATATACGCATTCATGCCTAAGTTCAAAAATATAGGCAATGAACTCCTAATTCCTACAGTATGCAAAAAATTAAACTGAATATTAACTAATAAGAATTAAACGAGGGGGATGGAAATGTGATAAAAAGCATGTAAATGGAGAATTAAACAAAGAGATAGAGAGAGGGATGATGGGAAGTAGGTAATGGAGAATTAAACAAAGAGAGAGAGAAATGATGGGGTGCCTCCCATCTAGCGCTTGATTTATAGTCCTCTATCTCGACTGTGTCTGTCCACTGCTACCCAACTCCCCGACGATACTGGAGAACCCCTCCATCCATCAGAATAGCTGTGTGACTTTGGCGGCTTCCCAGTAGGAGCGAATGCAGATTTAAACTACCTAGCATTGGATAAGTAAAAGAATTCCCCGTCCTAAAGGTTGGGGAGATAGGCAAGGGTTCCGTTGTGTAGGTAAAATGATCGGGGTATGGAGGTATAGACCACACAACGGACTCTTCTTCTATTCTCTTCTCTTCTGACCACCATGGTTTGAAGCTCACGGACTCTCTCATGTCATCGAGATCCGTATCTGTAATGTGGCTTCCAAGGGGGCAAGGGTGTGCAAACTTGACTGGAGTCTCAAACTTCGGCGGAGGAGGCTCTTGGGGTATTATCATTGTTGGTTCATACTGCTCCATATCCCCAATAATCTCCTCTATTTCCATTGCCTTAGGCTCGTCCAGTTGCAATTGCACTTCGGATTCTCTATCAGTTTCTGCACCCATGTCATAGCACCAAGTAGTCTAGGGGTCATAACTTACGAATTCAGTCATAGGAGGTACAGGATCTTGCATTGTTGTCTCTTGTTCACATACCTCGTCCTTGTTTAATGCCATGCTAATCTGCTCCACCCAAATCTAAAGATCCTCATTTGAATACTCTTGCTCAATCAAGATCACCTCTTCTGCTTCATCCTCAGAATCCATGCACTGAATCTCACTGGAGTTTTGAGGTCCTTGGCTCATGGCTTCTACTACTTGAGAGAGCTGATTCTGAAGATTCTGAGTCTGTATCCCTTGCTCAATCAACTCCTCTTTCATCAAGGCCATATTAATCTGATTTGCCCAATTCTGAAGATTCTCGATTGACTGTGATTGATCAATTAAGGTCTCCTGTGTTGATGCTATAGAATGTTCCCACACACTGTCCAATCTTTCCTTTTCAGTTTCAGTCTCGGGATCCATGTACTGATGCTCATTTGTTGAAGGATTGTTGATTAGGGCCATCTATTTCAGGAAGTTTTGGTTCGATTCTTCTTGGCTCCTAATCATCTCCTCTTGGTTCGCTAAGGCTCTATCCAGGATGTCCATGGTAGACTGTTCTCCTTGTAAACAGAAAGGTTGATATGGGGGTTCTGGTGCGTAATTTGGACTTGACTCATATTGTTCTTGATAGCTTAAAGTATGGTCTTGATAGTAGTTAGCTGAAGGGCCCGGGTGATACCCCCAATCTTGTTGATAATTGGTGTACGACTCATGGTGGAAGTACTCACCCCCATACTGCTCCTGTCCATAACTGATAGGCTCCTGATGGCTCATGTAGCTTCCAGCACCATCGTCATACGAAATAACTTACTTTCGACTCCGTTGGGCTGAAACAGTATCCAACTTCCTCGAGAGAACCTCTAGTTGTACTGAAAATGTTGCAATTGGGTTGACGCCATCATTGTATGCTTCCCTTGGCTGCTCTTGCCTTGTACCATTCTATGGATAAAAATTTAAGTCCATTGTACCTGAGAAGAGAATAAATGAAGAGAATTAAAACAAAAATAAAAAGTTTAAATTAAGACTAATATGATTAAAACTAATGTTGGCAAATAGTTATCGAATAATTCCCCGGCAACGGCGCCAAAATCTTGTTGGCCGATTTATCGGTCAATATATTCTCGCAAGTATACGCGGCCAACGAGTAATAATAAGTGAGTAAGATATCGTTCCCACGAGGAATTACTGGATAAAAGACACCAAACCACTAGCTCATAATCATCTCAATCTTATTTAAACGGGCGAGAAAGAGAATGAATTATTAAAGCTAAGTTAAATTAGGCAAGAATTAAATCATGCAATAACTAATCCTAATTCAGATAATGAAGATATGGGATTACAATTTCCCCCAACACTTCGTTCGAATCTCTTAACTCTCTCACTTAGAATAATAAGCACCTAGAATTGACAACCGAGAAATCACGATTACATAATAGCCTCTTTCGATGGACAACTATGAATCTTCCTAATGCGGCATGTAGGTATATGTCTATCCTACACACTATCAAGCAACTAATATCTAGAACACTAACAAATTATCAACTCTTTAGGACAATGAATGAGACACACGTCACATAATCTCATAGATTACCCGCAAGATTCTTCAACTTTCGCATGATATCATAACTAGGTCTAAACCTATAATCCATTTGTCAAGTTCATACAGGTTCACAAGAAATCAATCTAAAATCACAAGTTATGATAACCAATTCATAATAATAGCAAAGAGAGAGCAATCAATACAAACTATGTGTTGGGTTCCATTGAAACCCCAAAATATAAACTAAGTCATAAATAACTTGAATATATTATCCACAAGTTAGATAAACATCATCCGAATACAATTTAATACAAGGAGAGTAAGAGATAGAGAAATGCAAATCTTGTGTCTTCTCCAAGCTTGGATCTTGATGCTATTACTTGATTCAATCTTCACACACTAACAAAACCCTAGAATCTAACTAACTAACACTAAACTAGCACTAATCTACTCTCTAATCTACTCCTAATCTAGACTAAACAAGATGTAAAGGAAGAAAAGAGAGGAACTAGGGCTTAGGGCCAATATATGATGGTTTTTCTGGCCACAAACGAGCCCCCTTATATCCTAATCTCTAGCCAAGCCCGTTCACTTGAAAAATCAAGTCTGGCAGCACGTTTGACTGGCGCGGCCGGGCCCAAATAGCACTGGAAATTGGCTCGCCCGCGCCAAGGAGATTCTGCTACAGAGGCCTCTGGCAGAACGGCCATAACTTTTGATCTGGGAGGAGTTACGAGGCCTGCCACCTGTCAAATCGAAGCTATCGAAGAACTCTACAACTTTCATTCTTTGAGCATTGAGAAATAATGGATGGATGAATGCTGAAATTGCGCTCCAAGTGACTGTTATGCATGAAAACTCAAAACCGTTAATTTTAACGTCTGTTGGTTCGTGGGGCATAACTCTCGCCTCCTAACTCCGATTGGGATGATTCAAGATGTTCCGAAAAGCTTATAAGATGCTCTACAATATGACTCAAGTTCCAATCCAAGAACATGAAATGAACATGAACCCCCCAAAACGATGTCCGAATTGCATTTCCTTCCCATTTTTGCTTCAAATGCTATTCTTGCTCCTTTTGGCCTCTAGACTCGTGGCATCACCTTCATTGTTTTCTCACCCATGCTATCTTCATGCTTTAAGCCCATTTCAGTGCTTTTCCCTATTTAAGCGTTCTTTTGCCCTTTTAAGCTCAATTTGCACCTGGAGAGTTTCTAAACCTAAAAATCACAAAACAAAGCAAAAACACATAAAACGCACAACGATACTTGAGTTTAAACAACAGAATGAGTTGGTTACTATCCGAATAAGTGGTCATAAAAGCAACTTATCAATTGCTATATGCTTATCTATTGCGATTCATGCTTCCATTGCTTAATTGATTAGCTACCAATTACTGTGATAACCTATGTGGGATTGAAAGACGAAATGTAGTTTTCGATCTAATCATAGTAGCAGGCAATTGTATGTTCATAGGGCGTTGGACGTATAATTTGTACTTAGGATTGACATATACCGAAGCGCCGCTCGTAGTCAATAGAGGACTTGAACTTAAACCCTATTTATTTGTAAATCACATAGACATATAGTGATTTAAGTAATGTGGGTGTTCACGTTTGTCTATCATCTGTGGATTTCACGTGATATAGATTCGATGCATCGAAAGATGGCCGTCTCTCACTTTCGTGTTCTCGGCTAATAAACTATCGTGATTGATTTGACCTAATTGGAAGTGTATTGACTTAGACGAATCGTTAGGGGAAATTGGGATCTCTTATCTTCATTATCTAATTTTACTCTAGGATTAATTAGTTTAAGTTTAATTCCTTGTCTAGTTTAATTAGTTTAAATTCATTCTCTTTAGTGCTCGTTTAAATAAGACTGAGACGATTATGTGCTAGTGGTTTGGCGACCTTTTATCTGTTATTTCTCTATGGGAACGATATCTGTACTTACTCTTTATTACTTGTTGACCGCGTATACTTGCGCGTAATTGTCATACCCAATCGGGACCAATAGTTACTGTTGAATATCTTTGGCCCGTAGTGCAAAGTTGAATTGGCTGGCATGATTACTACTAAAGGCTGTAGACTAGTATGATCATGACCATTGATGTTACAAATGAATATCTTTGGCCTGAGTGCAAAGATGAATTTATTAGCATGATTATGAACAGGAACTATGATTTGGTATAACCGTGATCTTTGGTATTTTAGGTAAAGACAGGTGATAAAAATTATCTTCGTCCTAGGTGCGAAAAGGAATTTATCAACATAATTATGATCATGAACTATTTACATGATTGTGGGCAGGAACTGTTGATTGATGTTACAGGGATGAAATATTGTTGGTGGACTTTTAACATGAAGAAGATAGTAGACATTATGTTTTACTTGACTCTTCTAATGGATTGCTTATTCCGCTGCAGTTGTTGATCTAAAACTTGTTGTCTATTGTATTCTATCAGATTTTTCCCTGTTGAGGACTAAGGTTCTAAAGATCTGATTCATTACTGATGAAGGCTATTAATAATTTAATTATCTTTAGTCATGATATTCTTTACTGGGCTATTTGTGCTCACCCTTTTGCTTGACAATTCCTTTCAGGTAAAAGAGTATAGATGGGTCGAGCGGGGATAACAAGGGAATAGAGTGATGGTCGGTGACCATTGAAGTTTCTCAATACATTATAAAATAGCATGACAATATATAATTGTATTGAGAACTTTAAATGTGTGTGTCGTATT
Source organism: Panax stipuleanatus (assembly GCA_020205555.1). Classification (NCBI taxonomy): domain Eukaryota; kingdom Viridiplantae; phylum Streptophyta; class Magnoliopsida; order Apiales; family Araliaceae; genus Panax; species Panax stipuleanatus. The sequence continues at coordinate 13,235 of JAINUT010002003.1, forward strand.
TTATACGTCATTTAACAGTTGATTTTGGTGAGGTGAACCCAACTTTGGAAGGGTGTGTTGCAACTATCATACAAGATGTCGAACCACATACTACTTCATGTTATCATAAGACATGGTTGTGCGCATCCACTTGCTGATTATATCTATGAGCATTACCTATATAATCTTGGAGTATGGTTGGAATATAATCCTCAGTTTGAGACAATGGGGATAATTATATGGCAAGAAAATACCCACTATTGGAATGAACATGATAGTAATCCTCTCGTTCTTCTTTGGGGTCTATTGGTTAACCAAGGTTAATTCTCAAGTCATACGATATCTATTATAACTTAGAAGCATGGCCTCCCATGTACGAAGGTTTCCTTGAACATTTTTCAAAGATTTTAATTCCTAAAACAGTTATTGACTGTACCTTTATGAAACGCATCATTGATAAGGAGTATGAGTACTGTTATTTGAATTGAAACTCACAATTTATGTGTGGTCGTATTGTGCACGACAAAGTAATAGTTGGAATATGAATATTTATATTTGGATTCTGTAGTGTGTATTTGGCGACTCATAATGGGTTGTGTGGACCTATTTTGAGGGCGTCACAGTTGGTATTAGAGCTTAGGGATATGGTCTCTGGCGGAGATCTAAGACTAAAACTATGAGGGGAGAGACGAGTAATATCCTTCGCTAGTGTGTGTCCTAACTAAGCTGAATTTTCTTACTTAATAAGTTGATAAATTGTGATATGTCAATTAACCTTTGTTTTGAAGCTGTATTTTGGAATGATATCAAAAATTCAAGAGATGAAATGGAAAGATCTTGATACAGAGGAAATGACCGGGAAGATCGAATCTGAAATGAAAGCAAGGTATCCTCACCTCATCGAATTACCAGGCACGTAAATTTCGGGGAAGAAATTTCAGGAGGAGAGATTGTAAGACCTTGAATTTTATGAAATAAAAGTATTCAATTTTTCTAATAATTATAATTCTATTCAGTAAATGGTTAAATTGATAAAAGGTTAAAGTTAAGGTGTTGATTTGATAAATGTGATAGTTATGGGTGATATGTGCAAATTTTATAAAGTAAGCAAGTTGTCATAAAATATGGGTGATATGTGTAAATTTTACAAAGTAAGCAAGTTGTCATAAAATAATCGGTTGGTCGGGAAATATTCGTTGTGTCGGGGAATATTCTTTTTGTTGGAAAATATTCGTACAACGGTGCAGCCATTGGTGGACCCCACAACGAAATAACTGTCAAATATAAAAAGCGACAGAATAACCTTTTTATAAAAATAACAGTAAAACTGTTACCGTTAAACTGTTGAAATACCCGGTGATAAAAATACAGTAATACGCGTTGTTGCACAGTAGCACACGGTATTGCACAGTATTTTGAATTATTAGTTCTTACGTAAGAAGTCACTCATTTAATAATTGTTACACTAATTACTATTCAATATCTTATATTATTGACTCAATAATTGCTACATTAATAATTGCATAGTATTTCATATTATTGACTCAATAATTGTTACATTGATAATTGCATAATATTTTATATGATTGATTCAATAATTGCTACGTTGATATTTTATATTATTGATTCAATAATTGTCAGAATAACCACTGCACAGTATTTCACATTATCAAATCAGTAATTTATATTATTTGAATGATATTATTAGATATCATTATTTGTAATGTCTAGGAAGTTTTGTCAAGAAAAGGGGTTAGGTTATATAATTGCGCGCCAATAAGGAGAAATCTTTATCGAAAAGCCCCCTCTTTCCTGAAAACGACCTAGTTGTCAATATTGTGATTCTATAATATTAATTGTGAATAATAATTGAGGAATAAAATAAAAATTATTGATAAATATGAAAAGTAAATATTTGATCAATTTTGATATAAATGGAGGAAAATTTGGTATGAGACATTTGTTGAAAGTTGACATTTTATCTTCTTCGATGAAATACTTATTCAAATATATTATTATAATATTATATTATAATAGTATAATGTGTGTAGACACTCGAAATTTTTTTCCCCTGTTACTAACACTATAGGAGGGCAAAATTATCTTTTGAATCAACCTCGGTCTCAATACCGGGTTGTCAATCCAACCCCGGTCTCAATATCGGGCTGTCAAATCAGCCCCGATCTCAACTCGGGAGATACAGGTCAGGGGAGGTTTAGGTCATCCCCGGTCTCAACCCGGGAGGTACAGGTCAGGGGAGGTCTTAACCCGGGAAGTACAGGTCAGCCCCGGTCTCAACCCGGGAGGTACAGGTCAGCCCCGGTTTCAACCCGGGAGGTACAGCTAAGCCCCGGTCTTAACCTGGAAGGTACAGGTCAGTTCTGGTCTCAACCCGGGAGGTACAGGTCAGCCATGGTCTCAACCCGGGAGGTACAGCTCAGCCCCGATCTCAAACCGGGAGGTACAGATCAGCCCCAGTCTCAACCTGGAAGGTATAGGTCAACCCCGATCTCAACCCCATAGGTACGGGTCAGCCCCGGTCTCAACCCGAGAGGTACAGCTCAGCTCAGGTCTCAACCCGGGACGTACAGCTCAGCCTCGGTCTCAACCTAGTTGGTACAGATCAGCCCTGGTCTTAACCCGGGAGGTACAGGTCAGCCTCGGTCTCAACCCGGGATGTACAGGTCATCCCCGGTCTCAATCCGGGAAGTTAGGTCAACTTCAGAAATAATCCTAAAGCATTACAACATCTCCAGAGAAAAACCTAGAGCAACCGAGTCAGCCTCAGAAATAACACTGATGACAAACAGACTCGAATGGGATCCATGTCTTGAAAATAACTCCAGGAAGTTAACCGAAGACTATGCCGACACTAAAGGCAACCCCGGGAGGGGTAAAATGGTTATTTTACCAACTTAAAGCCGATTCGGTCAAACTCAAGCTAAATTGATGCCAACAAGGTCAGAACGAACCATAACAATAATCCCGAGTGCAAACAGCGCAAGATAACTCAACGGATAAACTGTGAGGAATCTAAGACCTGGTTATGAACCCATCTTCTTGGACCAGGAAAATATTTTATCCTATGTCATTATGACAGTCTCGATGAGGGATTTCTAGAAAGGTATAGGACGCTTCAAATGGACGCTCCTATCAAAAGTTAGAAAGTTTTGAATCAGACCTCGCGTTGCTTGGAGTGCACGTACTTCTAGAAGATGGGACCAGCCACGTGGGCCCTACCATGTGGAGCTGCACCTCTACCTACGGCAGCAGCAGGTAGAGTGAAGGCTCTCTGGCCTATATTATAGAGGTGCACCACCCTCTCATTTTAAGAATTCAAAAACGCTCTAAACCCTTGCCCTTTTGGTTTTTTGACTATTTTCTTGTCTTCTAAACCAAAATATTTTCACTCTAATACGTAGATATACCCACATACTACCACATATCAGAAAATAATCGGTAGATTCGGACGTTTAAAGCCTATAATTTGGCAAAAAGTCCGTGTAGCAGCCCATTGTGAGTATTTTTACGATCAAAAAGTTATTATTATTTCTTCACACTTTTATACACTTGCATATCAAGTTTCGTTTTCTAAATATGCCCAGAACTCAGTTCCGTAGCCGTTTTTGTCAACTTTTGGTATATTTTTGTACATAAACGTATTTTCTGGCATTTCTACAACTCGGATTGACGATCCGTCGTTCCGACAGCTTTTATATACTTGCATCTTCGTTACTGGCAACTTCGCCGGACTGGGTTATCTTCCTAATCCGGGTTTGGGTTTTTTTTGTATATATTCAACTGTATATATACTAACTTTTCAACTCTGTCAAGCCCGGATGTCAAATCTGTGGTAGTTTACTGCTTTTATATATAAATATGCATATATAAGCAGCCTTCACCACATTGGGTTATCTTTTCAGTCTTGGTTGACTACTTTTCTGTCTATATATATATATATATATATCTTTATATTTCAGTTCGGCCTAGATCATTTTGTGGCCTTTTTATTGCTTATATATATATATATATGCATATATAAGCAACAATCACCACACTGGGTTATCTTCCCAGTCTTGGTTGACTACTTTTATGTCTATATATATATATATATTTACATCCCTGTTTGGCCTGGATCATTTTGTGGCTTTTTTACTGTTTTTGCACCATTCACCATACTGGGTTATCTTCCCAGTCCTGGTTGACTATGTTTCTGTATATATTTATATTTCAGTCCGGGCACAAGCGAGAAAACCCATCGCCCTTTTTACTCTTTTTTCTATAAATATTTTAATTCTGTCTAGCCTGGATCATTTCATGGCTTTTATACAGCTTTTATATATATATATATATATATATATATATATATATATATATATATATATATTTCAATTCTAGTCTGGGCACCGGCGTGAAAACCGATCGTCCTTTACAGCTCTCGTATATATATATTTAATTATATATATTGCTTTACTCATTTTATTAAACTGTTGCTTTAAATATTCATTTAATATGAATCGACACTGACATTTCTGCGGGCGAACTAGATTTATTTAAATCTCGCCAACTCTAGCTTTCAAACGGTTCAAAATAGGTACAGACAGAACCGGGAAGCTAGAATGGCTAAGATTTACTTAAATCTAGAATTTTTCGTGTTTCAGTTACAAAAGTAACCTTGCGGCCCTTAGATCGCTATCTAGTGGAAACGAGACGTTTCGGCAATGTGCGAACTAGGATTTATTGAATGAATCCTTGGTTCTGGCAATATTTGGATATATATCTATTTCTGTACAAATTTGAGTTGTCCAGGTTTACTGGCTACTCGTATGTGAGCCTAGGAATCGTGGGATTCATGATAGCGTAAGGGTTTGAAAACCTTCTTTTAAAACATCATTCAATAATCTTTTCGAAGAAAAGAAGCTTTTGCAAATCAAATCAAACACTTTTACAAATCAAATCAAAGACTTTTTGCAAAATAAAATCAAACCCTTCGTATATAGGTTCAACGATGCATAGACATGCTTTCAATCAAACAGAGGCCCAATTTCAAATAGCATTCACACACACATTTCAGCTTTTTAAGGGAAATATTAAAAAGATGCGGTACCATGTTTACACGAGAGTTGTGGGGTGCCTAACACCTTCCCCACACTTAACCAAGCCCCCGAACTCAAAACTTTGTTTTCAAAGATCAAGTTTCGACAGTATCCAGCAATTGGGCCTCTTTCAAACAAAACTCGATTGAGTTGGTACAACCATTTCAAATCTACCAACTGGCGACTCAGTAAAACGTTCAATCGTCGATATGATATATGTTGGCCTTTTCCTAAAAAACCCTTCAAAACCTTTTTCACAATAAAAAGAGTAAGGGTAGAGATAACTTAGGAAGAGAGAAAGATCCGAGTTGTGACCCGACCCACGGATTTTTTCCCGATGTCGACAGGTGGTGACTCTGCTGGGGACAGTAGAGGGCTTAGGCCGAGTTCAAATCTTTTAAAAAAATTCCCTTTCAAAACTGCGTATGTGTGAATGTTGCATCTTTACATTGAATGAATGCATGAATGCTGCTTCTTTACATTGAATGAATGTGAATGAATGCTTTCCTATTTTTTTAGTGGTTCACACCCATATTAGTGCTTCGCACCCATATTAGTGCTTCATACCAATGTCATCATATGCATACGGTGAGGCACGATGTATGTGAATGTATGTTATGTGATTCCTCCTTCGAGAGGCAAAACCCGTCGGTGATAAGTAATGACTCTGGGAACGGCTAAGTCTTTGGGGGCTCATGAAAATGCACCACCCAGATTCGCTCCAGTTGAAAGATCGAATTAATTTCCCCTCTAGTAAATTGCAATTATCTGCGGACCTTCATGCCAAAAAGCCGCGAGAGTAGCCTAAGATAGGTCAGCCTCTGATTAGCCAAATTTAATGGAAAGCTTCTTCATGTCTTCCTCTTTCAATTCAATGTCAAGTTTTCAAATTCCAATGTAAAGGAGCACAATGTAAATATCATAATGAAAGATTTACATTTCTTGTCATATACATTTTGTCATGTTATCCTGTTATCAAAACAACTAACCTCTGTTTTCCAAGATAAGATTAAAAAATCACAAAAACACATCATGGCATGCATCCTATCCCTACCTACCTCAAGAAATTGACACGCCTACATTTTGTTGAAGGTGAAAAATTGGTCCTGTCACTAGATCTAAGTCTAAGAAAGCACTTAGTCAATCCACGGACATGGTTTCCAGTGCTCAACTAGAATCCCCCCTGTATCCAGGGAAGAATTTGAAGGGCTGAAGAATCAGATAGCCGAATTGGCCAGTTTTCTGAGAGAATAGAGCAAAGCCCTTAAAGGAAAGCAAACCTAAACTCACACAGAACCGGGAACACCTGGTGGTAGTGGTGGCCGTCAAGAGACTGAAAAGACAGAGACTCAGATTCCTGGACTACAAAATCAGGACACAACCAACAAAACCCCTGAAATCACCACTCTTGTTGGGTAAAATCTAGTTACGCACAACACGCAAGTATACGTGGTCAATAAGTAATAGAGTGAAAGTAAAGTATCATTCTCACGAGGAATTATTTAACAATAATCACCAAGTACTAATCCGTAACCAACTCAATCTTATTTAAACGAATTAATTTCAAATTATATAATTAAACTACTATTAAATTTCACTAGTTAAATTAAGATTACAGAGATTTAAGATCACAATTTCACTTATTGTTTCATTTAAGTTAACACACTTCTCATCAATTATTCTCTATCCTGAATTGTTAATCAAGAACACGAAAGTAAATATAACCACCTCTCGATGCATCATACCATACTCACTCAAATCCACAGATGATAGAATTAAGCAAGACACCCTAATTAACTAATCCACTATATTTCTATGTGAATTACAATTAAAAAGGATTTAATCACAAGTTCTCTATAAAATTACATATGGCGTAAAGGCATATCTCTATCCTAAACACGAATCATGAATTCCATTTATGCAAAAATCACGAACACATGCTATCATGATCAGATCTAAATCTATACTCCTCTATCGATTTCAATTAGATTATCACGATAATTGATGGCCAATCAATTAAACAATTAAGTCCAAATCACAATAGACAATCACAACGATAGAACATAATAATTGATAGCGAAACATATTAAAATAAATTACATAATAAGATTCACTGTAATCTTAAACAAAGAATTAGTACATTGAATTAAAACTAAGAATCCACAATTGAATACATATTAAAAGATAAGAATAAGATTAAGGAAAAGAATTGAATCTGTTGCCGATAAATTCATCCTCCTTGCTCTTGATCTGAATCTCCAATGGCCTTCAAGTGCTTCAATCTCCAAATTCCCTTTCAACTAGGGTTTATTTTATTTTTTTTGAAAACTAATAATAATACTAATATAATTAATATCATAATACTAAGCTATATTATCTCCATATATTATATAAGCTGCTCCACTATATAACTAAGCTGCTCCACCCTCTTTTTTCTCTATCCACGTTAATTCCTTCATATATATAATACATATATACTAAGCCCACTTGCTCCACTCAATCCAAGCCCACTTCGGTAAAGGAGAACCCAACAGCTGCTGTTCGTTGTCTACTTGTTGCGTGTCCAGTTGTACTCCCCGCCTCTAGCTTGCATCCGGTCAAGTCTCTATATATCATGATAAGTCAATCCCTTTTATAGCTACTAGCAGCAGCCCACTTTGAATCCCTTTAATCTAATGGAATATTAAAACTATATTATTTAGGAACAATTACATATTCTAGTACATTTTTAACAACAGTACATTCATAAAATAATTACAAAATTAATACATTTTTCCATGTTTATTTACAAAATTAATGTAATTAGTGTAATTGCTTCCGTTGGACAAAAGTGGAAGAGATGTCGACTCCAGCAAACAGTTATATAATCGGGATCAAAAAATATCCGCTATTCCGACGACCACTAATATCCCGTAGATCTAGATAGGGAGAACTTGAATAGAGAGATAGAGAAAATGGAGAAATCATCAGTGTCGGCCATGGATGCTTTCGAGAAGCTTGAAAAAGTAGGGGAAGGAGTCCCTCCCACCACTCTCCTTGAAGTCTCCCATATCCATTAGTTTTCCAAGCCCAACCACCCAAGGCAACCCTATAATATTTTGCTGCATATCCATTAAACATGCCCCTACTCACTGTCCAGTAACACTTAAAGAAGTTACTTCCCAACTAATACTGCCATACTTTATTCTTTATGAGATTGATATTTTGTTTATTTGTTTGTTTGTTTACTGCCCATTCCTCTTGTCTTCAACTTATATCACAATTGTAGTTCGATTCATCACACAGCCGTGAACGTTGATTTATACCAAGTTAACCAAACTAAGGTAGTCAAACCTTCATACCAAAGTAACCAATTCAGTTTTATTATGTTATCCAGTTGGTAACCAAACCTAGCCAAACCTTTATACCAAGGTAACCAATTCAATTTTATTAGGTTACAAATTTATTTTTAATGTGATGCAGTTGGTAGCCAAACCTTCATGCAGTTGGTAGTCAAACCTTCATATCAAGGTAACTAATTCAGTTTTATTAGATTACAAATTTATTTTGAATGTGATGAAATTGGTAGCCAAACCTTCTTGCAGTTGGTTGCCAAACATTCAGACCAAGGTAACCAATTCAGTTTTATTAGGTAACAAATTTATTTTGAATGTGATGCAGTTGGTAGCCAAACATTTATACAAAGATAACCATTTTAGTTTTTGTGGGTAACCAAATCGTCAAAAAAAAAATCAGACCAGTAACTCAGGTACTTTCGGAGATTCGCGGCGGAGGAGGATGATGAAGGGGAGGAGAGAGCGATGTAGCAATAATAGTATTTTTTTTCTTCCTATTATCCCTTCCTCTGCAACAATAGTATTTTTTTTCCTATTATCGTTCCTCTGCAACAATAGTATTTTTTTTCTATTATCATTCTATATTAATCTTTGTATATTAATAATGATGCATGTTGGCATGTGTTGGAGATTGTTCATGATCAAACTGTGAAATCGTGGCCTCCTGGATGCACGCACCATGAACAATTGTAATATGATACTCGAACAGTTCCAAATTCAAGTTAATGACGGAGATGAAGAGAAGATAATTTTTGTTTTTTCCTACTTTTGATTTGAATTTTGAATTTTGAATTTGTTTTTCTTGTTAGATCCCAAAGATTTGATTTGAATTATGAAGTATGGAGGTTATTTCTCCTTGATTTTAGGTTTCTTATTAATGTGAAATTGAATGGTTTAAATTTGTTGGACTCTTTTTGTAATTATTTTGTGGATCACTCATTTTTAACTGCGTTCCCATGTATTCCGGTAGTCGTTTCCAGAAGTTTAATGTGAAACGCGAATCTCTATCTGATACCATAGACACTAGAACACCGTGCCTTGAAACAATCTCCTTCATATACAACTTTGCCAATTGATCTAAGTTAAATCTGATCTTGATCGGTAAGAAATGAGCTGAATTCAGTAGTCGATCCACGATAACCCAAACTACGTCAAAACCTTTCTGAGTCATCGGAAGACCTACTACGAAATCCATTGTGATATGTTCCCATTTCCATTCCGGTATTTCTAAAGGTTGTAATAATCCACTCAGTCTCTAATGTTCCACATTAACTTTCTGACTTGTCAAACACTTGGCCACACAATCTGCAACGTCCCTTTTTATATTCGACCACTAGAAATGCTGTCGAAGATCTTGGTGCATCTTCGTACTCCCCAGATGAATCGAATACCTTGAACTATGAGCCTCGCTCAAAATTTTCTCCTTAACCTTTGGTACTGGTAGAACCCAAATTCTTCCCTCGGATCTCAATAAAACTTCCGTATCGACTTTGAATTTCACTTCATCACCTTCAGATATTCTTTTTCTGATTTTCTCACATTCCTCATCCTGAAGTTGTGCTTCCTTAAACTTATACACCAAAGTTGTACTGGCCTTAATCTGGAAAAGTTTCTCGTCGGACTCATTTGGATATGTCACCTCCAACTCTAACTTTTCCATCGCTGAGATTACTCCTCCTGAGTGGTTAACATAGACAGTTTCTCCTGACCTTTTTTGCTTAAGGAGTCGGCAACAACATTTGCTTTACCCGGATGGTATAAAATTTCGCAGTCATAATCCTTTATCAATTCCAACCATCTCCTCTGACGCATATGATGAATAGGTTGAAAACCTATGATTTGATCTCGTTAAGCTTGATATATTATGAGTTTTTGGGTATTGTTCATGTTACTTGTGGTGTTTTTATGCTACTTTGCAGGTGCGAGGATTGGAGCAGGCTACCAAATGGACTTAAAAGAAAAAGTTGGGAAATTTGGGTGATCTGACAATTAAGCGCGAACCGCGCTGGTCATGCTATGAAATGGGCACAGGGCGCGTTTCATGAGGATCGATTGCTGTATGCCGGGCGCGGACCGCGCTTTTTTGTGCATGAACCAGGCGCGGGGCGCACCGGTCGGAAGGGGAAAGACTAGATTTTGTTCCTTATTTGATAAAGTTGAGTTAGAAAAGGATTTTGACTTACCAATTGTAATAGAGTTTTGATAGGTCTATAAATATTAGTTATTCTCTTAGTTATAATTATCTCTTTTTGACTGAAAATCCTTGGAGGCTATTCTTTTGGAGCGGATTGATATTACATTGGAGCTTTCGTGAGACAGACTTTGGATTTGAAGATTGAAGATCATCTATAAAGTTTTTCCTTCTTCCTCTTAAATTAATTTCTGTATCATGATGTCTACTAATTATTATTTTGGTGTTCCTAAGTTGATGATGAACTAAATCTCTATTAGGGGTATAAAAGAACCTTTTATGAAGCTTTAATTCAATTTCTATTATTTTCACTTGATAATCTTTCTAAATTGATTGTTATTATTCCGTGCGTAATTTAATGATTATTTGGCCAACAGTAAAAAGTATATATTTGATTGAATTGAAAGAGGATATCTTAAATTAGAATTGAATGTAACAACGCATGAATTTGTTAATTCTTATTTAGAATAACATAGCAGTGTATAAGACGAACGCATTTATATGCCATGTGTAACTCTTAGACATGTATGAACTTAATGAATCTATTTTAAGTATTTTACACGAAAGTAGTAAATTAATTAAAATAGGTCTTTTTGCTAATAATCGAAAGGTGTTAGTAAATTGTGGGTTAAACCTAGTTGTCAATTTGGTGGAATAAATTAAGTGAAAATAAGGTAAGAGAATTATTGTGGAGTAATTGGGGAAATTGTATTCCTATACTTTAATTATCTAATATTCAGTAATTGCCAGTTAATTGATTCTTAATCACTTTAATTTAATTAATTCTCACAAATCAATTGGAGTGACTGTTTAAATAGAATAAATTAGTAGAAATTGGATAATTAAGATAGTTGTTTGATAACTGTTCCCTGTGGGTTCGACACTTTTCTTACTACTATATTACTTGATTGACCGTGTGCACTTGCGCGTATTTGTTATTATATAAATCGGACAACAAGTTTTTGGAGCTATTGCCAGGGAACAGTTTAAATGATTATTTTATTATTAGTTTTTATTAATTTATATTATTCAAACATATTTTTATTTTAGTTGTTTGCTTTTACAGGCTTAAATTATCTTCAAGCTTGTTCAAGCTGTGATCCAGGATTTGTGTGTGCACATTGTAATTTTAGTTATTTATGCAAAAAAGGTTCAAGGGATCCGAACTAGTTCCTTATGACAGCGAAATTGAAAGAACTTTCCGACAATGACGAAGAACTAATCAGGGGACAATGGCAAATCAGGCTAATGAAGAGTACAAGCCACTGAGGGATTATGGAATGCCAAAGGTTACAGACATTCAGTCTAGTATTGCACGTCCTGCCATTACAGCACATAGTTTTGAGATCAAATCAGGCATGATCCATATGATCCAAAACTCATGCCAGTTCGGGGGAGCACCAACGGATGATCCCAATGATTACCTAATCAATTTTTTGGAAATTTGTGATACATTCTGATTTAATCAGGTGCCAGAAGATGCAGTGAAGCTGAGGTTATTTCCTTTTACCCTGAGAGATAAAGAAAAGAGTTGGCTACATTCATTGCCACCAGGATCCATCACAACATGGGACGATTTGGCATAAAAGTTTCTTGCCAAATTCTTCCCTCCAGCGAAGATGACAAAGATGCGGGATGCTGTCCTTTCATTCAAACAGTTTAATTCAGAGTCGTTATACAAGGCTTGGGAATGGTACAAGAAGCTGCTTTGAAAATTTCAACACCATGGGGTGCCGTTATAGCTTTAGGTTCACACCTTCTATAATAGTCTTGACGGGCATTTGAGAACTAGTATAGATGTCGCTGCAGGTGGGGCTTTGAATGCAAAAAGTTGTGAGGATGGATATGACCTATTAGAAACCATGGCAGCCAACAATTACCAATGGCCGACGAGCAGAACGACTCAACCGAAGGTAGCAGGGGTGTTGGAATTGGATGCCGTAACAGCACTATCAGCGCAGGTTTTTGTTTTGACCAAAAAGATAGACGCTCTGGGTGTATAGATTGTTCAGAAAGTGGAAGTGGTATGTGAGTTATGTACAGGGGCCCATCCAGCAGATCAGTGTGCTATCAACACCGAGTTAGTACAGTTTGTGGGGAATTATGGTAAGCAGTAGCAGTATGGGGTAAATTCGAACAGTTATAATCCAGGTTGGAGAAATCACCCAAACTTCTCGTGGAGTAATAATCAAAATCAGTAACAAGCTCAACAACAAGCTCCATCACAAGCCGCACCCCCAGGATTTTAGGCAAGACAAAAATAGCAGCCAACACAATAAGAAAGAAAACCAAAGCTTGAGGAATTGTTAGTAAAATATATCAAGGATAACGAGACATGGAAGAATACTCATGAGGTAACTCTGCGAAATATTAAAAATCAGATCAGACAGTCGGCTACATCTATGAATTCTCACCCTCAAGGAGCATTGCCCAGTGACATAGAAATGAACCCAAGGGATGGAAAAGAGCACTGTAAGGCAATCACGTTGAGAAAAGAGAAAAATTTAGAGGATGCAGCTACAGAAGGGCCAACTAAGCAGGTATCTACTGATGAGAGTAATGAGGAGAAGTCAGCAAAACAGGCAGGAACATCAGGTGAAACAGGAGAGAATGCAGAGATGAACTAGCCCGAAGCTTGTGTGCCACCAGTTCCATATCTAGGAAGACTCCGAAAAGCTAAAGAAGATAAATAATTTTCAAAATTTGTGGAGGTATTCAAGAAATTGCATATTAATATCTCGTTCGTAGATGCCATAGAACAAATGCCGAGTTACGCGAAATTCATGAAGGAAATCCTGTCAAGAAAAAAAAGGTTAGAAGATTTTGAGACTGTTGCACTTACAGAGGAGTGTAGTGCAATTATACAGAATAAATTACCACCAAAGCTCAAGGACCTAGGTAGTTTCACGATACCATGTACTATTGGGGAAAAATTCTTCGAAAAAGCACTATGAGACTTGGGGGCTAGAATCAATTTGATGGCGTAATCCATCTACACACAGTTGGGTTTATCGGAGGTAAATCCCACCAACGTTACCCTCTAGCTACGAGACAGGTCTCTGACTTATCCTCAGGGAATTGTAGAAGACATACTGGTGAAGGTAGACAAATTTTTATTTCCAGCGGATTTTATTATGCTTGACTTTGAGGAAGATAAGGCGATTCCACTCATACTTGGGTGTCCATTCTTAGCCACGGGGAAAACACTGATTGATGTCCAGAAAAGAGAACTCACGATGAGGATACAGGATCAAGAGGTGACATTCAATGTGTTCAAGGCAATGCAGTTTCCAAAAGAGATCGATGATTGTTTTGGGATTGACTTAGTTGAGACCGTGGCAAAAGAGTTCGTGTCAAGAATGTATTTAGGGATCCACTCGATACATCATTAGTAAATTCAGATGCAGTAGACTTTCCAGATTCCTTGGAGTATTTACACCTATTGAACGCATCGCCTTCATTCAGTCCATATGGAAAGAGATTTGAAGAATTAGATCGGTCTGAGAATTCGAAGGCATAACCAAAGACATCGATTGAGGAACCTCCAGTCCTAGAATTGAAGCAACAACTACCAAGCCACCTCAGGTATGCCTACTTAGGAGAATCTTCTACACTACCAGTCATCATCTCAACTTCACTCACAGAATCACAAGAGGCGAAGTTACTGAGAGTGCTTCGAGAGTTTAAAACTACAATTGGATGGACGATAGCCGACATTAAGGGAATCAGCCCCTCATTCTGTATGCATAAAATTTTGTTAGAAGAAGATGCTAGACCGGTTGTGGAACATCAGCACAGATTGAATCCAATTATGAAGGAGGTTGTCAAGAAAGAAATCATCAAATGGCTTGATGTATGCATCATTTATCTAATATCGGATAGTTCGTGGGTTAGTCTAGTTTAGTGTGTGCCAAAGAAAGGAGGAATGATAGTCGTAGAAAATGAGAACAATGAGCTAATTCCAACTAAAATAATTACGGGATGGCGAGTATGCATGGATTACAGAAAATTAAACAAAGCCACCCGGAAGGATCACTTTCCTCTACTGTTTATTGACCAGATGTTGTATAGGCTTGCAGGGCATCAGTTCTACTGTTTGTTGGATGGATACTCGGGCTACAACCAGATTGTTATAGTACCCAGAGATCAAGAAAAGAAGACTTTCACTTGCCCCTACGGAACATTCGCATTTCGTCGGATGTCTTTTGGGTTGTGTAATGCACCAGCTACGTTTCAACAATGCATGATGGCTATATTCTTAGACATGGTGGAGCAAAACGTAGATGTATTTATGGATGATTTCTCGGTATTTGGGGATAGGTTTGATCTTTGCTTAGAAAATCTTACATTAGTACTTCAGAGATGTGTGGACACTAACTTGATCCTTAATTGGGAAAAATGTCACTTCATGGTACGAGAACGAATCATCTTAGGCCATCGGGTTTCAGCAAAGGGCTTAGAGGTTGATCGAGCGAAAATTGCAACAATTGAACATCTACCACCTCCTACTTCTATAAAAGGGATCCGCAGTTTTCTGGGTCATACAGGATTTTATTGACGTTTTATCAAGGACTTCTCCAAGATTACTAAACCATTGTGTGCTTTACTCAAGAAAGATGTGCCATTCAAGTTTGATTCGGACTGTCTAAAAGCTTTTGAAGTGCTGAAAGAAAAGTTGGTTACCGCTTCAGTCATAATTGCACCAGATTGGACACTACCATTTGAATTAATGTGTGACGCGAGCGATTACGCAGTGGGAGCTGTATTGGGACAAAGAAAGGATATGTTCTTCCATGCAATTTACTATTCTAGTAAAACTCTTAATGATGCGCAGGTAAATTACACAACAACTGAAAAAGAGCTCCTAGCCGTAGTGTTTGCATTCGATAAATTTCGAGCATATTTGATTGGAACAAAGGTAGTAGTATTCACAGATCACTTAGCAATAAAATACCTCATCTCGAAGAAAGATGCCAAACCAAGACTAATCCGTTGGGTCCTATTACTTCAAGAATTTGATCTCGAGATTCGAGATAGAGAATCAAGTGGCCCATCAATTGTTGAGGTTGGAGAATGAACAACAACAGAAAACCGAGAAAACCATGATCAATGAATCTTTTTCGGATGAACAACTATTTGCAATGGCATCAGAGACCCCTTGGTACACAGATTTCGTAAATTACATCGTCAGCGGGATTGTGCCATTTGACTTCAGTTTTCAACAAAAGAAGAGGTTCTTATTTGAGGTAAAGCAGTATATGTGGGATGAGCCCTTCCTGTTCAAACAGTGTGTCGATCAATGATACGACGATGTGTGGCCAAATTCAAAATTGAAGGAATACTGTAATACTGCCACTCTTTATTATTTGGCGGCCACTACGGAGGTGATCGACAGCGGCAAAGGTCATACAGTCTGGTTTCTTTTGCCCAACATTATTCAAAGATTCTCATGCATTTGCCAAAAGATGCGACAGATGCCAAAAGGTGGGGAACATAACGAGTCGCCAAGAGATGCCACTAAATACCATGTTAGAAGTGGAACTATTTGACATATAGGGCATCAATTTCATGGGACTGTTCCCATCATCATGCAACAATAAGTACATATTGGTTGCAGTGGATACGTATCCAAATGGGTGGAAGCAGTGGCTCTACCTAATAACGATGTCAAGGTAGTGCTGAACTTTATCCTTAAGAATATCTTTACCAGATTTGGGACGCCGAGAGCTATCATCAGTAATGAGGGCACATATTTCTGCAATAAATCCTTTGCAGGTCTCTTGGCTAAATATGGAGTTCGACATAAGGTTGTTACGGCCTATCATCCACATACAAATGGCCAAGCGAAAGTGTCCAACAGGGAAGTGAAACAGATTCTAAAAAAAATTGTTAATCCATCATGGATAGGATTGGGGCGAGAAAGCTGGATGAAGCATTATGGGCATATCGTACGGCTTACAAAACTCCAATCGGTTATGTCTCCATATCGACTGGTGTTTGGTAAACGCATATCACTTATCGGTGGAACTAGAACTCAAAGCTTACTGGGCAATAAAGAAGTTAAATCTGGACCTCGAAGCAGCCGGTGGGAAGCGATTGCTGCAACTAAGCGAATTGGATGAATTCCGAGTGCAAGCATATGAGAACACCAAACTATACATAGAGAAAACCCAAGAGATGGCACGATAAGTGAATTGTTCAATGAACCTTTGAATCAGGATAATCTATGCTACTTTTCAATTCCCGGCTTAAACTATCTTCCTGGGTAAATTGAAATCAAGATGATCTGGACCATTCCGATCACTAATGTTTATCCGTATGGCGCAATAGAAGTGCAGGATTGCACAAGCCAACAGTCGTTCAAGGTTAAGAATAAGACTTAAGCACTTTCTGGGAGGAGAGTTTAATCGTAAAAAAACCTCAATCGTCTCGCTGATCAACAATGAGCCAAGAACAAAGTCGGGCTGACGACGTTAAACCAAGCGCTATGTGGGAGGCAACCCAATTCTAGACCTTAACTATTAATTATTTAATCGCATGTAGCTCATGATAAATTTTATTTTAGTTAATTTAGGGTACTGAAACTTTTTCTGATAATTATTGTAGGATATCAAGTTAAAGGAGCAAAATAATCAAAGGAAGTAGATGGGCGCGGACGCGCCAATACTATGAGAACTAAGCGCGGAGCGCGCTACCTATGCAGCACCTTTTCTTGATTTGGTCCAGAAGGTGCGTGGCGCGCCTCATCAAGCCAAGCGCGCGACCTATGCAGATAATTTTTTGCAACCACCATAGCAAACGCGGACTGTGCAGCCTGCTGGGAGCGATTTAAACAAGGTTTGCCTCTGCTCGCGCATACATACCAACAGCCCTCCTATTCTACTTCAACTTCTAATTCTCCCTCTCCTACTCTACTTCAAACCTAACTTCATCCTCCCCTTCACTCACTCTAAATCTAAATCAGACTCTAATCCCTCTTTGACTCATCCCAATTCTTCTACCAAACACAATCACCACCTCTCCAACATCACTGTAACGATTGAGAATTTTATATGTTAATTGTAAATATTTATTGAATTAAATAATATTTTATGAAATTTATTTGTTGAGTTAATAAATTGTGTAGTTGTTGTGGATAATTTAATTAAGTGCTACATGTTTAATTAAATTGATATGTTAGCAATGGTGTAGCATAATTTTAATTTAATTAAGAAATTCAAATTAGATTTAATATTATGTGCTAAGTGTTAATATTTGTTACATGAATTATGTTTAATAAAGCAATTACAATTGTGTGATAATTTGGTATTAGGTGAATGTTAGTGTTGTAATTTAATTAAATAAGTGTAATATTTAATCTATGGATTTAAAGAGTTATTAAAAGAATGGAAAAAGGGTTTAAAGTGTTTTACCAAACAAGACCCTTATACTTGATTAACCCTATTTTACCAAACAAGGCCTTAGCTAAAAAGTGGTTTTTAAATAGCTTTGTTTTGCCAAACATGGCCTTGCTCTTTTCAAATTTTGTAACCTATGTAATAAGTGGTAGTTAGTATAGCAATTAGTATATTAGTCATTAGCTATATTAATAATATAAGTTACATATATATTATATGTATATGTATATTGTATATTATAATATATGTTAAGTTAAAAGATACGTTAATTTTTTAAAAAGCCTAAATCAAAACAAAGAAAGAAAAGAAGAAGAAGTTAGGGAGAATTGTTAGAGAAGAAGAAGAGAGAAGAGGAAGAAAAACTTGAGAAGGTAAGAGAGGATCATCATCTTCATCATCTCTTCTCTTTAATTAAAATTAGTAAGGTTATACCCTAATCCTTGTACTCAATTCTTATGTGTTCTTCCTTATCAAATTAGGCTTTTACAATCATAAAATTATATGTATATATGGTGTTCATATGTTTTCATATGTAATTGTATGCCATGAAAGGGTTTTCAAAATACAATTGTTGTAAAAACAAGTTTTCAAAGCATATTCTTCTATGTTTTCATGGCTTTAGAATTTTATGTGGAAGTCTCTTTGTGAAAGTTGTTATTTTGATATGTGAATGGGATATGTATATATATATATATGTGTGTGTGTACATGAGTTTCATAGTTGTTTAAGAATTAATTCACAAGTATATGAAACACTATGAAATTCATGTTCATAGTGTTAGATTAATTTATGTTGAAACTTTCTTTAAATCCTTGATGTGAGCATGAATTATGTTAATATGTGATATCACATGATTATATATGAGTTATATGGTTGTTCTAGCAATTCAATCCATGAATTTTTGATAAAAAAATAGGAAGTGTTCATAGTGATTTTCGGTGAAGTTATTTTTGAAAAATGGCTTTGAAACTATCAAATTGATGTTTGATTTTGAGTTATTGTTAAAATTGATCATGTATTATGTTAATATGTTAAGAATATGAGTTATCACAATTGGAATCACTTGAATTGATTGAAAAAGAGTTCGTAATAGTAATTTCCGTTAAGAACGCTTAAATTATGTTTTTCTTTGAAAATCATGAAATCTTATTTTGGATATGTGTTTTATGGATTATATATGTCATGAGCATGTTAATAAGTTTAAAATATTGTTAGTATCAAGTTTTAGTTTATCATGTTGGGAAAAATCGCAATTCGGTGTGAAGGAATGAGCCAAATTGGCTTATTTCTCCACCAATTCGCGAACCATGTAGTGCAGCGCCCCAGCGGGTGTTTTGCCCTATGGGGACCCGCCCCAGCGGGTGATACTGCTGCCCGAAAATTTGGATTTTGGTTTTTGAGTTTTTATGCCCCGTTTGTTAAGCTAATTTGTTTCTAAGACTTGGAAAGTGAAATGTGTAATAAGATAACATGTTTTTGATGTGTTTAAGTTAGATTGAAGTATATTATGAATGTGTTACATGTGTGTATGTGTGTTGCTTTCACGAGGCACACAACACGATTCATTGAGGTAGCTTATGAATGCATGCCGTGAGTATAGACTCACGTACTTGACTAATTAGCAACCATGTGTTTAAGCTACTCTTGAATGCTATACAAGCCCATTCATTGTATCTTTTCATTGGCAAATTTCCTAACCCTTGCTCAATAAATCATGAAAGTTCATTTACGTTCCTTAACTTGTTATATGTGGTACAAGCTATACCATACTCCAATATTCATAAAGCGTAATCTTAAGTGTTATTTTAGTAACAAGATCTTGACTTAATTGTTCAAGCAAGATCTACTTAGTCTATTAAATGCTTTGAGTTGTTTCTAAAAGCATGCCTATCTATTATGAAGTTTATGTCATATTTTGCAATTGGTTCATGATTCTTAGATTTATTGAACTGTAAAGTACTGTAAGTCGATTCAACTACTCCTAGTTGATGATAGTTGAACTCTAAAGTTCCCTTATCTATCCAAACCAAACTTTTCTTTGGTGCGGACTTGTATTCAGTTTCTGAGAATGAACAACCCTATTAATAGGGGATATTTATGCGAAGCGTTAAGATGGTTTTTGCACAATTCATGGTTACAAAGGGTTGAATCCCCCTAGTACGAGTTATGTCTATAGTCTATTGACTGTTAAGGTTTAAATAGAATATTTATAACCTATGACAATGGTTCAAGGTCTTATGACCCTCAGAAGTTTCTACAATTCAATTCTTTAGGATGAATGAAAAGTTTATTTAAACTCTTTTGAAACGATTCATTATGTCATATCATGTTGTATTTTCAAGTGAGCTTTTGTTTGCTCACTCTTTCTGTTTTGCCACC
>JAINUT010000433.1:0-189468 GCA_020205555.1 Panax stipuleanatus
GTCCCAATTAATAAGACATGGATTTACTGTCAAGTCTTAATTTATTTAATCATATGTATTTCGATTAGAAATGCACAACTCCAAATAATGCAAATTAGAAACCTCTTTCTAATTTCATTCTACCTTGACCAAGGATTCCTGGGTTGTCATTTAACGAATCACATAGGACATATCTCCTCTTTTACTAGAGGTGGTAGATTATTTATTGATCATTCATTATCTCCATATGTAACTCATTACACCCAAGCATACCCTATATATGCCTTAAAAGGCCTTAAGGAATTAGTTAAAGTATAATTTGTTACATACAAGATACTATGATGATCTCAAGTCCAAGGATCACATGTACTACTAGCACATTAGGAATTCCTATTGACAGGCGAGTAAAACTCCATTAGGTATTCCATAGCGAGTCACGTTCAGTGAACTTATTCTCCAATAAGCACCTACATACTTGCTTTAGTGTCTCCACATAAATGACCATGAGATCAGTCATCGTCATCCAATGAGCAAAACATATGTACCAATCTATCCGGATTTATTAATCCCCATTTTAGTAATCCCACAATTGGGAACTATTTTAGTTTTTAAGCTTTCTAAGAATTTAGATCTCATTATCATGATCTCATGATTCTAAAAGCATTGCTTAAAACTATGGGTTATTTACATATTATAAAAACAGCACCATGTAGATAATTATATGCCTTAGATGAATATTTTAAAATAAATAAGATTGTTTACAAAGTATGTGCTTTGTCATCATACATGATTGGCTTGTATGCACACTACTATCAGATTCACATCAGGCTTAAGTCCCCGTTCTAGTACGAAAGTCTTTTTGTCGATGACTTTGGCGTAGCTTGTCACCGTCCCCTCACTCACAAACCGAGTGGTGTCATATGGGGAGGAGCTCTTGAAGATGAAGTTCTTTGCCGTTTGGATGCCATTGTAAAGGATTCTCGTTGACTTGGAAAAAAAGAAAAAAACCTTTAAAAATCCTGTTGAAGCAAATTATCGAACACGTGGTGGACGACAAAGTCTTTCCCCCAAACTTAGTACAGTTTATATAGCAAAATCTCCCAATTATAAGAATTTAATCCAACCTTGGGTCGTCAGTAACCCAAAGACTTCCAAAATAATTGATTAAGCAATATAATGAACTTGGAAAAACCTTATGCAATATTAACCAATATACTTGTAATACTTTTGAATTGTTACTTTTATTGGATTTATGTGAAGTCAAATTTCGTTTCGTACCTTGCTTCTACTCTGTGATGATGAATAGCTCTATGAATTTCAGAGAGAAACCAAAATGGGTGATGGTCGATAATTATGATGATGAATGTCTATGTGAAGAATGTAGTTATAGAGATAGAGTAGAGGTCAGATTTAATTTGGGAAGGTTGGGTGGACTTTGATTTGTATTGGGAGAGTTGTATATGAGTAGGAAGAGCAAAGGCGGCTTCTATTTGGTGTAGGATTTAGAGAAATTAGAATTAGTTTAGGAGATGGCAGTTAAAAGAGAGGTTTAAAATCTTTTTTGAAGATGGAAACCGCCGACCAGCGCGCCCCGCACCCAGTCTTCTCTTTGTTGCGCGGTCCGCGCCTTCTTTCTATCGAGGCTGATTCCCTACATATGTGGCGCCCCGCGCCTCTTACAGCGCGTCTCGTGCCGGCAGCGCTCTCCGCACCTAATGTTGTGCGTCCCGCGCCAGGTTGGCTTGAATTTTTTGCTGGTGGTGTAGCGCGCCCCGTGCTGTGGCCCTCTTAATTTGGGTGTGGCCCGCACCAGCCTTGTGGCATTATTGAAATTTATTTTCTTTTAATTAGTTTCCCTACCACCTGCTGCAGTGAATCATGGTAAATGTTAGGAGTCAGTTATAAGAGGCATATAAGACTAAAATCTATATAAATAAATTACAGTTAACTACTACAGATTTAAGAAATTTGGGTTGCCTCCCAATTAGATGCCCTTTTTTAACGTCGTTACCTCGACTTAACGCCCTTTCGATTATCCAGAGGTCGGATCCATCAGCATCACTACCTCAACTTCTTATAACTGATTGGTATCCAGGAACGGCTTAAGCCTATGGCCGTTTACTTTGAATACATTTCCTGTTTTGGATTCTGGATATCAACTGCACCATGAGAAATACATTAGAGATGATAAATGGTCCCTCCCAGCGAGAGCGTAACTTTCCTGGAAAGAGCTTCAATCTTGAATTAAAGAGAAGGACTTTCTGTCCCACAGTGAAATTTTTCTTTGAAATCATGAAAAACTTTTGTCCTAGCTTTGTATAGCTTAGAACTCTCGTATGCTTCAGTGCGTAACTCCTCAAGTTCTTGCAGCTGCAGCTTCCTATTGACACCAGCTTGATCCATATCCATATTGCACTGCTTGATTGCCTAGAAAGCTTTGTGTTTGAGCTCTACAGGTAAGTGGTATGGTTTTCTGTATATGAGCCTGTAAGGTGACATACCTATCGGAGTTTTGTATGCCGTCCTATAGGCCCATAATGCGTCTTCTACTCTCAGATTCCAATCTTTTCTGTTGGGGTTGACGACTTTCTCCAAAATAGATTTGATTTCTTGTTGGAGACCTCTGCTTGGACATTGCTTTGCGGATGGTAGGATGTAGATACTCTATGTAGTACGTTGTATTTTTTTAACAAAACGGCTAACACCCTATTGCAAAAATGTGTTTTGCAATCACTGATGATGGCCCGTGGTGCTCCAAACTTGACAAAGATGTTAGTCCTGACAAAATCTACAACAACTTTAGAATCGTCAGTCCTAGTGGCTTTTGCTTCCACCCATTTGGATACATAATCAATTGCCAATAAGATGTAAATATTCCCAAAAGAAACAGGAAACGTTCCCATAAAATCAAACCCCAAACATCATAGATTTCTACGATTAGTATAGGGTTTTGTGGCATTTGATTCCTTTGAGATCGATTACTAGTCTTTTGACAATTTTTACATGATTTACAAAAGAAATAAGAACCTTTAAAAATAGAAGGCCAATAGAAACCACTCTCTAAAACCTTACGTGATGTTCTTTTAGGTCCAAAATGACCTCCACATGCATAGGAATGACAGAAGGTTAGAATTGACTATATTTCATTTTCAGGTACACATCGTCTAACTATCTGATCAGCATAAAATTTCCATAAGAATGGATCGTCCTAGACATATGTTTGGCATCACTCCTAAGTTTTTCTTTCTGAGCTCTAAAAACTAACGGGGCACATAAGCATTTACCAAGAAATTCACGATGTCTGCATACCAGGGCGATGTATTTTCAATGGACAAAAGATGCTCATCTAGAAACATGTCGTGTAATGGTAATGCTTCCTCTTCCTTAATGATCCTGCTCAAGTGGTCCGCCACCAGGTTGTCTGTACCCTTTTTGTCTTTGATCTCTAAGTCGAATTCTTGCAGCAGCAAGATCCACTTTATAATTCGAGGTTTGGATTCCTTCTTGGTCAATAGGTACCTCAGAGCAGCATGGTCAGAATAAACTATTACTTTAGTACTGAGTAGATAAGATGTAAATTTATCTAAAGCAAATACAACAAATAATAGTTCTTTTTCTGTTGTGGAATAGTTTATCTGAGCCTCGTTCAAAGTTCTTGAAGCGTAGTAGACTGCATGACAGTTTATCAATCCTTGACCCAAGACGGCTCCGACAGCATAGTTGTGCTTGCATCACACATTATCTCAAAAGGTATGTTCCAATTTGGTGGTTGAATGATGGGGGCCGACGTCCCAATTTCTTTAATCTATCAAAGGCCACCTTGCATTCATTATTGAACTGGAACTTCTCATCTTTCTATAACAACTTGCATAAGGGCAATGCTATCTTGGCGAAATCCTTGATAAACCTGCGATAAAAGCCTGCATGTCCAAGAAAAGATTGTATCTCCCGTACGCTGATGGGGTATGGCAATGCATAATATCTATCTTAGCTTTATCAACTTCTAAACCATTGACTGACACTAGATGTCCAAGTACTATCCCTTGTTCTACCATAAAATGACATTTTCCCATTTAACACAAAATTTGTTTCTAAGCATCTGTCCAGTACACGTGTCAAATTATCTAAACATGCATCCAATGAGTCACCATGAACTGTGAAATCATCCATAAAGACTTCAATACATTCTTCTAATATGTCAAAAAATACTCACTATGCTTCTTTGAAAAGTACCTGGGGCATAACATAGTCCAAAGGACATCCGGCGATAAGCAAGGGTGCCGAAAGGACATGTGAATGTGGTCTTTTCCTGGTCTTCTGGGGCGATCACAATCTGGTTATAACCTGAAAAACTATCTAAGAAGCAATAATGAGAATGCCCAGCTAAACATTCTAACATTTGATCAATAAAATGTAAAGGAAAGTGGTCTTTTCGAGTTACAGCATTCATTATTGTCATTCTTGATAACCGTGATACCTGATTTCTTTGGAACTACCAACACTGGACTTACCCATTGACTATCGAGATGGGGTAGATGACCCCTGCATCAAGCAATTTTATTCCCTCTTTCTTAACTACCTCCATCATTGGTGGATTCAGTCGTCTCTTGCATCTGTCATTGGTTTAGCTCCTTCCTCTAACAAATTCGGTGCATGCACATAGCGGGACTAATACCCTTGATGTCTGCTATCGTCCAACCGAATACTGTGATGTATTCCCTAAGTACTCTCAATAACTTTCCCTCCTGCACTTTGGTTAGATTACTAGCAATTATCACAGGTAAAGTTTCTTTAGCCCCTAAATATGCATATTTTAAATGTGCTAGTAATTGTTTTAATTCAAGTGTTGGAGCTTGCTCCACGGATGGTAATAGCTTTTGATGAGTTACAGGTAGTTGAATTAATTGAACTGTATGTTTCTCTGTGAGTTTAGGTAAAGAATGTAATGCAGCCACGGTTTCCTTCAATTCCTGACTATGCTCAATTTCATATATCCCATCTATGTTCAAATTGCTAGAAATAGCAACTTCCAAACTATCTCTTTGAATATGTTCAAAAGTTTCATGTACTAATGAATCACACAAATCAATAGCATAAGCTTGACAGATATCACTAGGGTACCTCATGGCATCATATATGTTGAATTGGATCTTTTCCCCAACAAATTCCATTGTCAAGGTCCCGTTGTGAACATCGATCATAGTCCTTGCTGTCTTTAGGAAAGTTCTTCCTAGCAAGATATGTGACGGGTTTGGGGATGTATCATCTTCCATGTCCACGATGTAAAACTCTGTAGGAAAGATTAGTTCATTCACCTGCACCAAGACATCTTCGACTACCCATTGGGGGTAGGTGTTAGTACTCAGCCAATTGCAAAAACACCAGTATGTTTCAAAGGTCCAAGATTCAGAGACTTATAAACAGATAATGGCATCACATTTATTGAAGCTCCTAAGTCTAGCATGGCCTTTTCAAACCTAGTGTTTCCTATCTTACACGAGATCGTAAACATGCCTGAATCTTTACATTTAGGTGGCATTTTTCTTTGTAAAACAGCTGATACATTTTCCCCTACGGCGACTCTCTCATCGTTTTCCAATTTCTGTTTATTAGTGCACAATTCTTTTAAAAATTTAGAATTCCGTGGCACTTGTTTAATAACATCTAGTAATGGGATATTCACCTCTACTTTTCTAAAAGTCTCTAGAATTTCTTTTTCTTGTTCGTTTTTCTTTGAATTTTTAGAATTTCTATGAGGAAAGGAAAAGGAATATCTGTTTGACAAGGAGGTTTAGGGTGTACCTTAGGTATTACCGGTGCCTCCTTTTCTTGCTCGGTCTCATACTCAATTTTTGCCTTTGGTGAATCCATATGTTTTCCACTTCGCAGGATTATAGCACTGGCATTCTCCTTTGGATTGACAACCGTCTGTGATGGAAGTTTCCCGAAACCTTGAGAGTCCAACCGACCTACAGTAGTGGCTAATTGGCTCATCTGACTCTCCAAGTTGTGGATGGAAGACTTCGTCTCATTTTGGAACTGTTGTGTCTGTTGCATGAACGCCTTGAACATGTCTTCCAAGGATGTTCCAGGATTGGCCGTGCTGCTTGTCTAGGTTGGTACTGTGGCTCTTTTAGCTGAAATTGTGGTTTAACTGGGTAGAACCCTTGTGCCTGCGGCCTAGCACCCCCATAACTAAAATTCGGATGATCCCTCCATCTGGGATTGTATGTGTTGGAGAAAGGATCATACTTTCTCTGCGGCTGAGCTTGGTAATTTCTCACTGCATTTTCTTGTTGTTCGGTGTTCTCCTCTTGTAATGTCGGGCATGCATCTGTAGGGTGCCCCGCCATTAAACAGAGTTGGCAAGCTTGTGTAACTGGTGCTTTACCTGTAGCTAATTGTTTCACCAAAGCCGTTAAGTCAGAAATTTGTTGCTCTACATTATTTGTGCTCACCTCACTTACTCTTTGGGCTGGATGAGTATTCCTTGTTAGCAGCCTCCGATGTTTTGTCCACTAATGCACCTCCACTCGCAGCGTCGATCATACTTCTATCCATTGGTAAGAGTCCTTCATAAAAGTAGATGATGAGCTGTTGATCGTCGATCTGGTGAGGTGGACAGCTAGAGCAAAGTTCTTGAATCTCTCCCAGTACTCATACAGTGTTTCACCACTGAACTGTCGGACTCCACAAATATCCTTTCGGATGTTGACTACTCTGAAGCAGGAAACAGTACTTCTCCAAAAATAGCCTTTTCATGTCGTTCCTGATTGAATTGATCCTGCGGGGGGAGATAAAACAACCAGTTTTTGCCAATATCCCAGGAGAATGGGAAAGAACGTAGCTTAATCTGATCCTCTGTGATAGGTGTGGCTTCATGGTGGAGCACACAATATGAAATTCTTGCAAATTTGTAAGGATCGTCACTGTAAGACCACGAAAAGTGGGCAAAAGGTGAATTAGTCCAGATTTTAGTTCAAACGAAACATTTAAAGCAGGATATTCAATAAAAGAGGATGTGAGTAAGATTAGGAGTTGACAACTCCTTTAAAGTCCGTTATTTGGCACCGCCATTCCTCTTCTGATTCGCTTGAAGAAGATTGGTCCGAAAGTAGTGTGAGTGCGATGTTGAGGCCCGGTGATGGAGCGTCTTCGAAATTTGCAAGTGAACCTTGGTTTTTCTGAGCTTCCGTCCTAGCCTGCTTGCGGTTCTCTCTATTTCTGGATTAAATTTCAAATCAAGAGAGTGAGAGGATCGAGGCATAAAAAAAATAAAAATATTGAAAATAATAGAATAAATAAAATTAAATAACACACTCCCCGGCAACGGCGCCAAAATTTGGTAGTGTCGTTGGCTCTACTAAACTTTATTACTAAGGTTCTACATAATTCAAGAATCAGTATAGCAATAAGCAAGGATCGATCCCACAGAGAGTGAATTGTATTTAATTATCCAATGAACCCAATGAATTGGGGGGGTTTTGTTCGAAAAACAATTAGTAAACAAAGTGAATTAAGAAAATATCAATAAGCAAAAGAGTTCAATTCTTCAGTTCAGTATCCCTTTTTCACAATTATGATTAATCAAGTTATATATATTCATCTTCCATTGAGATTAATAACCCTAGATAACCACGATCGCTAATTACCCGAAATTCTCCTGAAGTGTAGATCTAATGCGACGATCGCCAACAAGAGATTCTATCTAACATACAACCTAGAACTATCAGCCTAGATTTAATATGATAGAAGCATTAAGCATGAGAATTAGATATCAAGCAATAATTACACAATCAGGAATTATTTAACTTGTCTTCTGAATATCTTAACAATATTTCAAAGCTTGTCCACAATAAAATACTGTTATCACTACGTGGATTAGACACACTTCCTTTGCTTAAAATATGTCTTAATCTAGCAGATGCAATCAATTTATTAATTTAATCCTGTAGAAACCAAATCAATCAATTGGATAACATATATGAAAGTTCATGTAGATAATAAGATAAATCTCAGATGAAAGATAAAATTATAAACTTTAATCAAACCATAATTGCTAATCAGGTTCAACATCCCTTCAGAATTGAATTAGTGAATTAGCCTGACATGCCTTGATGAACGCCTCCCAGATGAAAGAATGAAATTATATTATCCCAGATATCTAAACCAGCAGAACAACTGATATTTATAGACTAACAAAACCCTAGTCTAAAGGCAAGACTATAATCCTCATCCTAATCAACTTTGCACTTAAACATTTAAAAACTGAATCAGCACGTCCGTCCAGCGCCCCCGCCTGGTTCTCTTCTCTCTGGCGCGCCCCACACTGGTCTGGCATGGATTCAAGAACTTTATATGGCGCGGCCCGCGCTGGTTCCTTTGTAATTTTAGCGCCCCTTGCTGTACAGTCGACATGCCAAAATGCCCCTTTATCCTCTTTGTTCAACACATCCTCCATTCCTGCTCAGTACACAAAACACATGAAAAGTAAAATGTATACTTAAGTAAATAAAATATAACAGCTAAGAAATACCTATTAAGTAGGTTAAAAAATACTTATCAGTGCTTTTTCATGAGCCCCGAAGACTTAGCCGTCCTCGAAGACATTACTTTGTCACGAGGGTTTGCCTCCTAGCGGAGAAATCACACAACATACATTCACATACATCGCGTCTCACCGTATACATGATGACATTGGTGCGAAGCACTAATATGGGTGCGAAGCACTAATAAAGTAGGAAAACATTCATTCACATTCATTCAATGTAAAGATGCAACATTTACACATACGCAGATATGAAAGGGAAATTTTTGAAAAGTTTCGAACGCGGCATAAGCCCTCTACTGTCCCCAGCAGAGTCGCCACCTATCGACGACGGTGGAAAAATTCGGGTCGGGTCAAACCCGGATCTTTCTCTCTTCCTAAGTTTGTCTACCTTTAATCTTTTTATTGTGAAAAAAGCTTTTGAAGGGTTTTTTAGGAAAAGGCCAACATGTATCATGTCGACGATTTGAACGTTTTACAAAGTCGCCAGTTGGTGGTTTTGAAATAGTTGTACCAAATCAACCGAGTTTGTTTTGAAAGAGGCCCAATTGCTGGACATTGTCGAACTTGATCTTTGAAATCGAAGTTTTTGAGTTCGGGGGCTTGGTTTAAGTGTGAGGAAGGTGTAGGAACCCTACAACTCCTGTGTAAACACGGTACCCACATCTTTTCACTATTCCCTTCTAAATCTGCAATGTGTCTGTGAATGCTGGAAGAAATTGGGCCTATGTTTGATTGATTGAAGTAGTGATTGCTTCGTTGAACCTATATACGAGGGTTTGATTTGATTTGCAAAAGTCTCTCTTTTAGACAAGATTTATTAAAATGATGTTTTGAAAATAGGTTTTCAAACCTTACGCTAACATAGGAATTGAAGCACGTTGATACTTCCAGTTTTTTATCTTTTCAGCCTTTTGGCTCAATTTAAATGGTGACTGTCGGGCTGCGAAGCATCCTCGACCAAAGAATATATACAAGTGTCGGTCTTCTTATGGGCATGACAGCCATTAAAGTGACTCTGACACGGACAAACTATTTTCACTATGTTGAGACCTTAAATCCGGATAACCGTTTTAAGGGCTTTTGTAAGATACATTTTTACAGAAAATTGGCAGGGTACATTAGTAAAGTAAAGTTTGTCCATCGTGGAAATTAGATTCAGATCAGTTTGATCGTGAATCTCACGATTCCTAGGCTCACATAGGGAAGCCAATAAAACTTGCACAGTCCAAATATGCACAGAAATATATCTACATATCGCCAGAACCAAGGATTCATTAGTAAATCTGGCTCGCACATGGCCGAAGCGTCTCGTTCCCACTAGATAGCGATTTCTAAGGGCCCGCGAGGTTGCTTTTCATAACTAAAACTAAAAAATGCTAGATTAAATAAATCTCAGTCATTCTAGCTTCCTGATTCTGTCTGAACCTATTTTGAACCGTTTTGAAAGCTAGAGTTGGCAAGATTTAAAGAAATCTAGTTTGCCCGCAGAAATGTTAGTGTCGATTTATATCAAATGAATATTTAAAGCAACAATTTAATAACAATAAATAAAATAACATATATATATATATAATTGTATATACGAAAGCTGTAAAGGGCGATGGATTTTCACTCCGATGCCCGGACTGGAATGTAAATATATATATTTATAAAGCTATAAAAACTCACGGAGTGATCCAGGCTTGACAGAATGGAAATATATATATATATATATAAAAGCGGGTAAAGGGTGAAGGACATATATCCTTTGCCCGGACTGAAATGGATATATATATATATATATATATATAAGATGTAAAAGAGCCACAGAATTAACCAGGCTTGACAAAATTGAAATATATATATATATAAAAGCTGTAAAAAAGCCACGGAGTTATCCAGGCTTGACAGAATAGAAATATATATAAAAGCTGTAAAGGGCGACGGACATTCTATCATTTGCCCAGGACTGAAATGGAAATATAATATATATATATATATATATATATATATAATATAAGATGTAAAAGAGCCACAAAATTAACTAGGCTCGACAAAATTAGAATATATATATATATATATATATATATATAAAATATAAAAGTTATAAAAGGGCAATGGACATTCTAACCTAGGCCCATATATATATATATATAAAAGCTGTAAAAGAGCCACGGAGTTATACAGGCTTGACAGAATTGAAATATATATATATATATATATGTATATATATATATATATCTATATATAAGCTGTAAATGGGCAATGGATATTCTATCCTAGGCCCATATATATATAAAAGCAATAAAAGGCCACGAAAGGATCCAGGCCGAACTGGAATGTAAAATATATATATATATATAGTTAAATATAGATAAAAAATAGTTAAACCGAGACTGGGAAGATAACCCAGTCAGGTGAATGGTGCATATATATATATATATATATATATGTTTGTGTGTGGTGTGTGTGTGGTGTGTGTGTGATATAAGTAGTAAACTACCGCGGATTTGACATTTGGGCTTGACAGAATTGAAAAGTTTAGTTATATATATGTTAAATATATACAAAAAAAAGACAAACCTGAAGTGGGAAGATAACCCAGTCCGGCGAAGTTGTTAAAAACACAGGTATAGTATATAAAAGCTGTTAGAAGTGACGGAACGTCAATCCGTGTTGTAAAAATGCCAAAAAATGCGTTTAGGTACTAAAATGTACAAAAGTTAGCAAAAATGGCCACAGAACTGAGTTCCGAGCATATTCAGAAGACGAAACTTAACGTGCAAGTGTATAAAAGTGCGAAGAAGTAGTAATAACTTTCTGATCGTAAAACTACTCACAATGGACTGCTACACGGGCTCTTGCCAAATTATGGGCTTTAAAAGTCCGAATCTATAGGTTAATTTTTGATATGTGTAGTATGTGGGTATATCTACGTGTTAGAGTGAAAAATTTTGGGTTTGGAAGACAAGAATATGACTGAGAAACCAAACGGGCAGGGGTTCAGAGCATTTTCAAATTATGAAATGAGCTGGGGGTGCACTCATATATATAGACCTAAGAGAAGCAGCTCTACCTGCGGCAGCCGTAGGTAGAGGTGCGGATCTCAGTTACGGGGCCCATATGGCGGGTCCCGTTGCATCGAAATACGTGCACTCCGAGCAACGCGAGGTCGAATTCAAAACTTTCTAACTTTGATCGGAGCGTCCATTTGAGGCGTGTTGTACCTTTTGAAAAAACCCTCGCCGAGAGTGTCGCAATAACATGGGAAAAAACCTTTTTGAGTCCAAAAAGACTGGTTCATAACCAGGTCTTTGATTCCTTGTAATATGTCCGTTGAGCTGTCTTGCACTGCTTCCACTCGGGATCATTGTTATGGTTCGTTCTGACCTTAGTGGCATCAATTCAGCTTGAGTTTGACCGAATCAGGCTGAAGTTGGTAAACTGACCATTTTTCCCCTCCCAGGGGTTGCCTTCAGTGTTGGCATGGCTTTCTATCGACTTTCCCGGGGTTGTTTCCATAGTTTTAAATCTAAGTCGATTCTATTTGTCCTCAAGGTCGTCTCTGAGGTTGAATTGGTTCTTCTAAGTTTGTCTCTAGAGATGATGTGAGGCTTTAGGGTTGCTTTTGAAGTTGACCTGACCTCCCGGGTTGAGAGCGAGGCTGACTTATACCTCCCGGGTTGAGATTGGGGCTGACCTGTACCTTCTAGGTTAAGACCGAGGCTGACCTGTACCTCCCGGGTTGATACCATGGCTGACCTGTACCTCTAGGGTTGAGACTAGGGCTGACCTATACCTCCCTAGTTGAGATCGGGGCTGACCTGTACCTCCCGGGTTGAGACCAGGGCTGACTTGTACCTCCCGGGTTGAGACTGAGGCTGACCTGTACCTGTCGCGTTGAGATCGGGGCTGACCTATACCTTTCGTGTTGAGAGCGGGGCTGATCTGTACCTCCCGGGTTGAGACCGGGGCTGACCTGTACCTCTCGGGTTGAGATCAGGGCTGACCTGTACCTCCCGATTGAGACCGGGGCTGACCTGTACCTCCCAGGTTGAGACCGGGGCTGACCGGGGCTGACCTGTACCTTCGGGGTTCAGACCAGGGCTGACCTATACCTCTCGAGTTGAGACCGGGGCTGAGTTGACTACCCGGTATTAATACCGGGTTTGAGTTGATGGTCTGGTATTGAGACCGGGGTTGAATTGGAGTCCCGGTATTGAGACCGGTGTTGAGTTGATGGCCCGATATTAAAACCGGGGTTGCTTTGGTAGCCCGGTATTGAGACCGAGGTTGATATAATGGCCCGGTATTGAGATCGGGGTTGAATTGGTGGCCCGGTATTTAGACTAGGGTTGATTTGATAGCCCAGTATTGAGACCGGGGTTGCTTTGATGGTCCGATATTGAGACCGGGATTAATTTGATGGCCCGGTATTGATATCGGAATTTGAGTTGATGGCCCGGTATTGAGACCGGGGTTGCTTCGATAAGACAGTTTTGCCCTCCTACAGTGTTAGTAACAGGGACACGAAATTTTGAGTGTCTACAAACATTGTATGGTGGAATGATTGAATTATACGGTAACTATTTACTCACCGATTCTTTTATGATTAATGTTGAAATCTATATTATCTGGAAAATCATTGATCGCTAGGGCAGCTTATCTCTATTGTAGAATAAATATTATTTATTTAAATAGATTATTAGTTTAATTTATTTATTTAAATAAGATTAGAATTGTTCTAATTGATTTATTCACAACCGGTTTAATATGAAGAACCTAAAGGGTCACACCATAAAAGAAAAAATAATTATTTAAGAAGGTAATGACATAATCGTAATAATATGTTAAGTGTAATTAATTTAATCTATGCTGATAGAATAAATTAAATAGCTTAATATTTATTATTTAATATTTTGAAAATATTAAATATAAATTAATAAGAGGAGTCTTATTAATATTATTATAATTATTATTATTTTAATTTCTAAATGAGTTTAGGAATTAATTTAATATTGGCACTCTCAATTATTCCTAATAAGATTAGGAGGCAAATTAATTAAAGGAGTTTAATTAATTAATCCCAATGTGTTGGAAAACCTAATAAATTAAAGGAATTTAATTAATTAAATGAAACCCAATTTCTAATTAGATTAGAAGGGTTGACCAATATCTATATAAGAGGAGCCTTATATTAGATATCAGTAGATGAAATTCTAATTGTTGGAGAGTACTCTTTTTTCTACAGAAAATAAAAAACTAGGATTTAGCCAACCACCCTCCTTCTTGAACAATTCTTCTTCCTAGGTGGATCACCTCTAGAGGCCAAACACTTGGGTGGCTAACGTTGATCAAAGGAAGGAATCCATCCAGGAGATTCAAGGAGATCACGAAGAGCAAGGAGTTGAACTCGTACATATGGAAGCTAGTTTCTATAAGGGTATGATTTTGATTTATCCTTCTCTTTCTATTGATTGATAATTGAGCACAAAGCATGATCATGGTGAGGGTTTGTATAAAATTTTTAAAACCTAATTTATAGCGCTTCTGCCCTTATTGTGTAATTTTATGATTACATGTATGCATAACATACAAACCCAATAGTGGTATCAAAGTCTAACTTTGTGCTAATTATCAAATTTATGATTCCATGTATGAATTGATGTGAGATTGAATCGAATTTTCTGGACAAAAATCGAAGTATGTTATTTCTGCTACAAAGCGCGACCCAATAATTCTGGGAGCGGGCGTGCCTTTCTGCAAAACTGAAACTGACGAACAGCGCGGCTGCGCCACGTCCCAGTTAATTCTGGGCGCGGGGGCGCTACTCTGCAGATTTTGAAAAATTTACTTTTCATCAATTAAAGTAAATGATTTATTTAATTGATAAAATTTTAAAATAAAGATGTTTATTTTATCTAAAATATGATTTCAGATTGCTAAAATTAAAGGAGTTTAATTTGGATTTGGTTTTTGATTAAAATAAAAGAGTTTATTTTGTTTCAAAACCAAAATTTAGCACACTTCTACCCATTAAATGATATAGATGCATATATTGAATGATTTTATTGTTCATGATATGAATGTTTATTTATTGATGCATATGTTGATGTGTATAATAATAAATATGGTTGATTATGGACTATTGATCAATGTGATTGGATTTTATTTTAGTTGGATGCTTGAATGTATGAGTTTTATTAAATGGGATTTGCGTATCTCGTCTTCTCTAATTTTTCTTGATGTAAAATTTTATCTTCCTCCTATGTACTTCCCCTTGACTGCTGATCAAGGTTTCTATTTAAATTAAATAGTTTATGTAATAGGACTAGTTAAAATTATTATGAAGAATTGAAGACCAAGGAGCAAAGAGCGCGTGGAGATCCGTTTGTAATAGAGTCCAGGTTTAAATGTAATAGTTTCGTTTAAATTTAATTCTTTCACCCCTAGGTTTGACCTTGTAACAAACGAGAATTTTGTATTTTAAATATTTATTGAATTAAATAAATATTTTAGTTAATTTATTTATTGAGTTGAATAATAATTAATGTGATTATGTTGTGGAGTAATTTAGTTAAGTGCAATATATTAATTAAATGGATGTTTAATACTAAATTAATGTAAAATTTTGTGATGAAGATCTAATTTAATTGAGTTAATTAAATTAGATGAATATTATGCTGTATTTGTTAATAAGAATTTAAGAATTTAATGAATAATTATAGTACTGTCTAATTTAATTTAAATAATTAAATTAGAGATTTACCAATTTGTTATGTGGAATTATGATTAATGAGTAAGTTATAATTGTGTAGTAATTTAATTTATGTGACAATTTTATTTAATAAATGGATGTTAGCTTTAACTTAATTAAATTAGAATATTGGGATTTAATTAAATAAAGTGTGACATTTAAAACTATGCAGTAAAGGAGTTATTAAAATAAGTTAAAATGGTTTCAATTCAGCTTTACCAAACAAGGCTCTTAAGTCTATTTTAAATTAGTTTTACCAAACAAGGTCATAGTCCTAAAAATTTATTTTAAAAATAAAGGGTTTTTGCCAAACAAGCCTTATGGATTTTGATTTTCAAATAAATTATAACTGATATAATATTATTATAGGATATTATATTTTGTCAGTTATATATTATATGTATATTATATCTATATGTCAGTTATATGTATAGTGTTAGTATGTGAGTTAGAAAATAAGAATATCAGAGAGTTATAGAGAAAAGAGAAAAGAAGAAAGGAAGAGGAAGCAGAAGCTTGGAGAAATCAAAAGAAAAAATCAAAACACATAATCATCATCATCACCATCATTTTCTTCTTCTAAAGGTATAATCTAGTTTAAGCTTTGTTCTTCCATGTTTTCATAGTTTTAAGTTCTCTATGATTTAAGTTTTTATGAGAATTTATATAAATATGATTTATACATGTTTAATTGTATAGACAAACTATCATAGATGATTTATATGAGTATTTAAATGATTTAATTCATGTAAATGTGATGAACATGAAGAAATCATGTTCATAGCAATTTACAGTAAATTATTTTGGAAAAATAGTGTTTTTTTTCAAAATAACAAAATTAGAGGTTTTTGATTATGTGTTGTGATGTATATATGTGTTAAAACATGTTATAAGCATAAAATTATGTTTTTATAAACTTCATATGCATTATGTGTGTTAATTTCTGAGTTTGGTGCGAGGAAATAAGCCACATTGAATTTTTCCTGCACAGTTCGCCAAGGTGTCTGCGTTTAACTGTGATGTGGTGCCGCAGCACTAGCTTTGTGAGTAAACTGGGCACTGCAGCGCCACTGCAGAGTCAAGTGATGTGGCTCAGCGTGGTATGGCCAGTTATGTTTGTTAACTGCAGCGCTGAGACCGAAAACAAAGAGTGCTGACGTGGCATCGCGACAGCGCCAGTTTTAAGTGTAACTAGAGCGCTGCAGAGCCCTTGATGATGTGGCAGCGCGGGCAGTGTCGACTGCAGTTCATTATGTGGCGCTATAGCGCCACCTATGCAGATTAGCCAGAAAATTATATTGAAATGTATAATTTTACGAGAATGATAATGTAATAAATATAAAAGCATGTTAATAAAATTATATGCTAATGGAACAGTATTGAATCATATTTTTAAATATAAAATGTATAATTTTAAATTATAATTTGGTTAATTATAATTTGATTAATGTGAATGTATGATTTAATATTATAATTTAATTATAACTTGATTAATTATTTAGTTTGATATGAATGTGTGGGTTGATCATGTTAGGTAATAACTAGTGATTTAACCTAATAATTAAAGAATGATGAGTTAACCTAGATGGGTTAACTAATGATGTGACTTAGCTATGTGGTAACTAATTTATAGTTGATGAATATTCTAAATTCGAGAACTATTATTGAGCTTTTCCAAACCAAACTTCCTTTGGTGCAGACTCTGATGTCAAATTGAGATAAACAACCCTTTATAGGGGATTTTGTACGCTTTAGCGTTGAGATATTGTGCACACTATGGTACTAAGGGCTGATCCCCCTAAGTACGAGTAGTAGGATCCATATAGTCTTATGACTATTAAAGGTTTAAAGTAGAAGTACTTGACAACCTGGGACATAGTTCTTGGTCTTATGACCCTCAGACATACTTTTGATTCTTGTTATTCATTCTTGATTCAAAATTAGAGCATTCTATTATTCAGAACTCTTTGATTAATTCGTATGTTATTATATTGTTATATTTGTAAACTTGTGGGAAATCGTGCTCATTCTTGCATAATAACATTGCAGTAAAGAATGAAAGGTTCGACGAGCCTTCTACTAGCAAAGGCAATGTCAACAAGTGTTGAAGACTTGTTGTTTATTTGATAATATTTGTCTAAGACTTATGTTGTGATGTTTAAGACTTATGTATTTATTTATGTTTTTCGCACAAATGATTAAGGTTAGTATGACCTGGGATTGATTTAAGTATTATTCAGATGTTATAACCCCATAAAGGGAGGATTTCTTTCTATATATTTCATGGTTTGCATTTATTATGGGTAGATAGATATATGATATTTGTATACTGAGCACCAAATCCCGTGAAACTTGAAGTACCCAGATTTGGGGGTGTCACAAGTTGGTATCAAAGCTGTAGGTTATGAACCTTAGGTGGGGGAAAACCTTAGGGTAGTAGCCTTTGATAACATAGTAATGATAACTCTTATCGAGTTCTAAGAAAGATAATAACTTGCCTTATGTGCTATGTGTTTATATTTATATACTTGCGTGAGTATCGATTAGCATCACATAATAACTAAGACTAAAACTTTTGATTGTCAGGATGTCGGATGTTGGAGGATCCAGTCTACCTAGGAAGGTTGTACCCCGAGTGACTATTGATGAGGAGCCCCGAGACATTCATACAGTCTGGGAGCAGTTGGTTTGTAGAGAGCCAACTTCTTTGATCACAGTTGTTGGTCGGGAGCATGAACCAGTGTTTGACTCGAAAGATGACTCTGAGGAGATTGAGGTTTAGGCTGAGGAGGACGAAGACCCTGAGGAGTTCCCACTGAACTCTATCAGTGATGAGATGTACGACGAGCTGTATGACCGTAACATAGAGTTACAGGATACTGTTCGGGAGCTGAAGGAGTAGGTAGTTACTTAGCGGACTAACATCGAGTAGAATGATGGTGAGGTTGAGACTCTGTATACACGTCTTGGAGACGTGGAGTGGGAGTTGGTTCATGAGAAGGGCCAAGGTGAGCCGAAGTCAGAGGAGATAAAAAAGCTGAAGAATAATTTGCGTGAAGAATCAGCGAAGTTTGCCATAGCAAATGATGCTTAGATTAGGGCTTCACGACGTGCAGATCTTGCCAAGGATAACGATCAAGCAAAGAAGGCTAAGATCGCGGAGACAGACCATACATTTCAGACTGGGATTGATAAGGCCCAGGATCGGGTTATGTGCTATCTAGTGCAGTTCGAGGATCTACCTTGGTATATGCTGGATCGCAGGACGACGTTTCGCGTTATGGAGGAAGAGCGTAGCAAAGCTGTTCGACGCCTTAGTAGGCTGTGATAGAAATAGTATGATTATGTGAATATCTTTGTTAGTTAAATAATGTAAATTCTGATGTGATAATAAACAGAGGAATATTTTGATTATTTAAATCCTGAAGATTCTTTATCTTTGGATAGTTGATGTAAATAGCAGTGATGCTATCTTCGTATGTCTAAAACTTTTGATTGAATAAAATATTAGAGTTTATTTGATTTTTTATGTGTTAAGTGTTACTTTAAAATATTTAAGTTAAGTCTTAAATATTTAAAGGATTGAATAAAGATCTAATAAGCGTATATCGTAACAGAAATATGCCGCCGAGAAGACGCCCTAACCATCAGCCAGCCCAAGAAGGGGCGACTAACAATAACGTTGCCAATGCCAATGCCAACCCCATTCAGCAGTTGGTGAATCTTCTGACAGGAGCTCTGAACAACCAGTCACAAACTCCACTAAACACGACGTTCAAGGACTTCAAGGCGGTGGGACTGCCAGAGTTCAAGGGATCCATGAAATTGATTGAAGCACAGACTTGGGTCATGGAAATGGAAAAAGTTTTCGACGTCGCTAGGGTCAGTGAGGATCAAAAGACCGCATATGCAACATTTATGCTGAAGTCAGAAGCCAGCTATTGGTGGCAAGCAAACAAGGTCAGGGGAGTTAAAGGCGTCATAATCTGGGAGAGGTTCAAGGAGATGTTCTTCAAAATGTACTTCCCGACAAGCTCACAGAACCAGATGGAGATTCAGTTTCTGGAGCTCAAGCAGGAAAATATGTCCGTACAAGACTATGCAGCGAGATTCAATGAGCTGGCTAGGTTTGCCACATATTAAGTGCATACCGACGAAAGGAAGGCCAGAAGAATTGAACAGGGACTGAAACCCTAGTTGTATAGCAAGGTGTCGATGTTCCAGTTGAACACCTTTGCTTTAGTATTGGAGAAGGCTATCCTCGCTGAAGGTGGAAGCGATGCTATGACCAAATACAACCAAGAGCTGAAGAAAAAGAAGAGTGTAGGAGAAGGTAACAACAAGGCTAGTGGTAGCAACGCTGGAGGAAATAACAATCAGAAGAGGAGGTGGAATGACGATACATCAACTGAAAATCAGCAAGGAAGCCAGAAGAAGTGGGTTGAAGCATGTTCGACCTGTGAAAAAACTCACCTGGGGGTCTGTATGAAAGGAAAGCGGGTATGCTACAATTATGGTCAGGAAGGACACATAGCACCGAACTGCCCTAATCCTAAGAAGGACGCCTGCTTCACATGCTGATCAAAGGACCATATGGCTAAGGACTGCCCGAAGAAGGTATCTGGAGGGGCAGGAGCAGGAAGGAATAGAAGTAACAGCGGTGGAAACGCTTTGACCATTACAGGATCGACCGCAACAAACCGACCTACCGCCAGGACAATCTACATGATAGTGCAGGATGCTTTACAGTCTCGCGATGTGGTGTCAATTATCATTCTGATAAATAAAGTTAATACTTATGTATTATTTGATTCGGGTGCTACTTGTTCATTTATATCCGATGACTTTGCTAAGAACTTAGAATTGCCTAAGGAAGAGTTAGAATAACCTTTGAACATAGAAATTGCAAATAAGGAAGTGATTCCTGTCAAGTATGTACACAAAAACTGTAGGGTGGATATCAAGGGTAATGTGATGAATGTAGACCTTATTTCAATTAGACTTGGGAAATTCGACGTTATTCTGGGAATGGATTGGCTATTCAATTATGGAGCGATAATTGATTGCCAGAGGAAATGTATTAACCTTATGACTCCGTCAAAGGTAGTGTTTTATGGCAGCAAGTCGCCTAGACAAGCGAGTTGTCTGACAATGATGCAGGCCAAAATGTTTTTGCGATAAGGTTGCGTAGGATATTTAGCCTAAATAGTCAATAGTCGAAAAGAGAACCCAAAGTTGGAGGAAATACCAGTCTTGAGAGACTTCGTGGATGTATTTTAGGACGATTTGCCAGTACTTCCGCCAGATAGAGAGGTAGAGTTTGTGATCGATCTGGCGCCAGAAACGACTCCAATATTGAAGGCCCCGTAGCGTATGGCTCCAATAAAGATGAAGGAATTGATGGTGCGGCTGCAAGAGTTACTGGACAAGAAGTATATATAGCCGAGTGTATCGCCGTGGGGAGCGTCGGTATTATTCGTAAAGAAG
This sequence comes from Panax stipuleanatus, assembly GCA_020205555.1. Taxonomy (NCBI): domain Eukaryota; kingdom Viridiplantae; phylum Streptophyta; class Magnoliopsida; order Apiales; family Araliaceae; genus Panax; species Panax stipuleanatus. The sequence continues at coordinate 20,754 of JAINUT010000433.1, forward strand.
AAGGACGAGACGATGCGGCTATGCATTTACTACAAGAGTTGAACAAAGTCACAATTAAGAACAGGTATCCATTGCCTAGGATAGACGACCTGTTTGACCAGTTGAAGGGTGCAAAATACTTCTCGAAGATAGACCTGAGAAGTGGTTACCATCAGTTGAAGGTGAGGACAGAGAATATTTTGAAGACATCATTCAGGACTCGATATCGTCACTACAAATTTCTGGTGAAGTCATTTGGTCTAACGAATGTTCCTACAGCATTTATGGACCTAATGAACGGAGTGTTCAAGCCATTTTTGGACAATTTCGTGGTGGTGTTTATCGACGACATTCTGGTATATTCGAAGACCAAGGAGGAACACGTAGAGCATCTGAAGGTGACGTTGGAGGCGTTGAGAAGAGAGAAGTTGTACGCCAAGTTTTTGACATGTGAATTTTGGATTAAGCTGGTGCAATTTCTTGGCCATGTAATTGATAAGGACGAAATCTCAGTAAATCCCTTCAAGGTCGAAGCTGTAATGAATTGGGATCAGTCGAAGACACCGACGGAAGTGAGAAGTTTTCTTGGATTGGCTGGAAATTATAGAAGATTAATTTAGAACTTTTCCAAGATCGCAACTCCGCTAACGAATTTGACTAGAAAAGCGGTAAAATTCATTTGGACAGAGAAGTGTGAGGAAAGCTTCCAAGACCTTAAGAAGAGGCTGAGTACGACACCTGTGTTATATCTTCCGGATAGCACAGTAAATTTTATGGTATATAGTGATGCGTCGTATAAAGGACTAGGTTGTGTGCTCATGCAAAATGACAAAGTCATTGCGTATGCGTCATGACAGCTGAAGGGCTATGAAAAGGGGTATCCGACCCATGACTTGGAATTGGGCGTGGTGGTTTTTGTTTTGAAGATCTGGAGACATTATCTCTATGGGGAGAATTGTGAAATATATACAGACCACAAGAGTCTGAAATATATTTTTACACAGAAGGGCTTGAACATGCGCCAGAGGATATGGTTGGAATTAATCAAGGAGTATGATTGCGAGATCTTATACCATCCAGGTAAAGCAAATATGGTTGCCGACGCCTTAAGCAGAAAGGGTCGGGAGAAATTAATGTTGTTGACTGCCCAAGATGTAAGACCCCAACTTTTATGAATAAAGATTTAATTTTCTTTATATATTATTTCGAAACAGTAAGGTGTTGTTTTGATAAATATGAAAGTTATAGGTGAAATGTGCAAACATTTTTAAAATGAGCAAGTGGTTATAAAATATTCTTGTTGTCGGGGAATATTCGTTTGGTCGTGGAATATTCTTGTTGTCGGGGAATATTCGTACGACGGCGCAGCTATTTGTGGGCCCCAACAACGGAATAACTGTCGAATATAGAAAGCAACATAAATAACTTTTTTACAAAATAACGGCGTGGTTATTACCGTTAGTACTGTTGAAATACCCGGTGGTTAAAATACAGTGATACACGGTGTTGCATAGTAGCACACGGTATTGCAAAGTAATTCTAATTATTGATTCTGACATGAGAAGCCATTACTCAATAATTGTTACAGTAATTACTGTTCAATATTTTATATTATTGACTCATTAATTGCTACGTTAATATTTTATTGACTCAATAATTGCTACGTTGTCATTTTATATGATTGATTCAATAATGGCTACAGTTGATATCTTGGTATTATTGATTCAATAATTGTCACTGCACAGTATTTCACATTATCAACTCAATAATTAATATTATTCGAATAATATTATTAGATAGCATTATTGACAATTTCTAAGGAAGTTCTGTCTAGGAGGGGTTATTTAATTGCGCGCCAGTAAGGAGAAGTCCTTATCGGAAGGCCCCCTCTTTCCTGGGAACGACCTGGCTGTCAATATTGTAGTTCTGTAATATTATTTGTGAATAATTAATTATTGATTTATATGATAAGGAAATATTTATTTTGTGGATATAAAAGAAGGAATTAGTGCTGATGTGTTTTTATCAGTATCTTGGTGTGAAAAATCATCTGTTTATGGATTTCGGATAATTTATGTTTGGAATTTGGAAAAGCTTCCTTCTGTAAAGTTGTAGAGAATTAAATTTCCTATGGAAAGGACACATCATTTGTATTTTTCTGACAAAGGGGCTATTTATTATGAATTATTGAAGTTTCAGAAAATAAATATTTTTTTAATGGGAGGTGGGTCCCACTTGTGGTGGCTGATGGCTTTTGAAAGTTTTGGCAGGCGGCTGGATTTTTTTAAATAATAATATTATTTTATTAATTTAGTCTCCTTTGGCATCCTAAGCTTTTCCTATAAATAGGGTGCTTAGGTTAGAATTGAAAATCACACCAGAATCAGAAGTTTTCTCTCTCTATAATATCGAGCGTATTTTTGTGAGTATTTCAGTACTTTGAGTATTAGTATTCAGTGCAAGTTTTCTTCGATATTATATCCGATACTCCAGCCAGAAGTACTATTCTTTTGTGGTAAGGGATGTTATTTCTTTCGTAAATGATGTTATTCTTTTCAATATCATTATACCAAAATATTGGCATGGATTTTATGTTGAAATTCTTACTTTTTTTGTCGGAGTTACTATTCACGTATACGACACTATTCACGTATACGGCACTATTCAAAGGAAAAATTAAATTTTCTTCTATTTGTCCAAAATGCTTGTTAAGGTTACTATCTTTGATTGTATCCAAGTTTTGAGCTCTATTCTTGAATTTTGCTCCACAATTGATTATTACGATATATTTTTGAATTGGATATACTAAAATACGAATCCTTAGTCTTTGTCTTTTATCTCACTGGATTCGTTTTTTTAAAATATTTTTCATCATTCTCAGTCCTAAAAGGTGATGTAACTGAATATCTTTGGCCTGTAGAGCAAAGATGAATGATTACCTGATGAATATCTTTGGCCTGTAGTGCAAAGATGACAGGTGTTGAGATGAATATGACCACTGATGATACAAATGAATATCTTTGGCCTGTAGTGCAAAGATGAATATTGATTTGAGATGTATATTGATTGATGTTACAGGGATAAACATGGATGATGGACTTTTAAATCATAGAAGATAGTAGACTTCATTCTCTACTTAACTCTTCTAATGAATTGTTATTTCCGCTGCGAATATTGATCTAAGATTGGTTGTCCATTATATTTTATCTGATTTATTGAAGGCTAACGATAATTTATTTTCCATTATCTTAGTCATAATATTCTTTTCTGAGCTAGTTGAGCTCACCCTTTTCATCTGTTGTCCTCTTCAGGAAATAAGAATGTCGCGGGAACTAGTCGGGGGATAGAGTGATGGTCCGAGTTAGAGCAGTAGTAGTCCTCACTATTTCTGATAAATAGTGTGATAATAATTGTAATGAGGACTTAGTTTGAATCTTAATATTTTCTACATATTTGTATTGACACTCACAGTTGTGTGGTCGTATTTTGCACGACCGTATGATATAAAGTTTGTATTTGAATTCTGTACCATGTATTTGGCGACTCAGAATGGGTTGGGTTGACTGGACCTATTTTGGGGGCGTCACAGTTGGTATCAGAGCTTAGGGATATAATCTCTGGCGGAGATCGGGGAATAGAACTAGGAGGGGGAGACGAGTAAATCCTTCACTAGTATGTCCTACCTAAGCTTATGTGGTATTTAATTGGTCAGTCGGAGCATAGGGTTAATATGTGATATGTTGATTTGTTTAATTAACCCTTGTTTTATGGCAGTATTTGAGAATGGCAGCTGAGAACGTTAACAACGAAGTGAATGAGACTGTGGAGACACCTTTAATCGTTAACCAGGAGAACGTGCAACAAGAAGGCAATGTTCATCCTAAAAACAACGCTGGTCAGACGATAAACGATGAGATGTTTAGAATTTTTTTGCAGTTCATGCAAAATCAGACGAGGGAGACTCGTGTACAACATACAGGTGGAGATAATAACAACACGCGAGTTGTCACTGCCAAGCAGTTCAAAGAATTGGGACCACCAGAGTTTCTGGGAAAGCCAGATCCGATCAAGGCGGAGACGTGGATTAAACAAATTACCAAGATATTTGATGTCTTGGGATGTATAGAGGAACAGAAGGTTCCATTCACCACGTTTATGTTCCGTGGAGAGGCAGATTACTGGTGGGAATCCGTGAAGCGTACCCAGCCAGCCGCACTTAAGATGTCTTGGGAAGCATTCCAGAAACTGTTCAATGACAAGTACTTTCCTGAAAGTATTCGTCATATGAAGGAGGTAGAGTTTATCAGACTCGAGAAAAATAACATGACGGTATCCCAGTACGAGGCTAAGTTCGCGGAGCTGTCAAGGTTTGCACCTCATTTGGTGGAGAATGAGGAACGTATGACGCGGATGTTTCTAAGAGGTTTGAAACCCGAAATACGTCAATACCTCATTTCTCATAAATTTTCTCTATATTCGGATGTAGTGATCAGGGCCCAGTTGTTAGAACGAGATAATGACCACAACCAAGGTCGTACCGGTGGCAGCAGTCATCGGAGCAATGACAACCAGCGAGGAGGAAAGTATGACAGAAACGGTAACCACTCCGGTGGTAATCGTGGCCATGATAGTAGAAGAAGCGAATCGGGATGAGATTTCAAGAAGAGAAGGTACAACAATGAGAACGTAAAGACGTCGACATCAGTACCAGCATCAACTATTTCGAGGGGAGGAGAACGACCACCGGTCGTATGCTATAAATGCGGGAAAGAGGGACATATCAGCCCAAAATGCCCACAACAATTCAAAGGATGCTATAACTGTGGAAAAGAAGGACATATAGCTCGAGATTGTCCTGTTGTGAAACCAAATTCAGCGGGGGTGGTGATTCCAAAGGCAGTTGCAGACAAGTCAAAGTCGGTTATTCTTGGAAGAGCGTTTGTCGTGACAGCCCAAAACGCCAGTAATCCACACGAGGTGATTACGGGTAAGCTGATCATAAACTCTTGCAAAGTTTACACCTTGTTAGATACCGGTGCTACCCATTCCTTTATTTCACCTGCTTGTGCTCAACGTTTGAACTTGACTTCTGATAAATTAGACTTTGACTTATCTGTTGAAACTCCATTGGGAGAAACCTTTGTTACATCCACAGTTTACAAATCTTGCTTGATTCAGATTGGTACCCTTACCTTACCTGTTGATCTTATATCTTTGAAAATACTTGCATTTGACGTGATTTTAGGAATTGACTGGTTAACCAAATACCATGCCAGAATTGATTATTTTGTAAGGTTGTTAGTTTTCATATTCCTAATCAACCTATTGTACGAATCCAAATCACCAAACCACTAAAATCAGTCAATATCATTTCAAGTCATAAAGCTATTCGTTTATTGAAAAACGGATGTCAAGCTTTCTTAGCTCATGTCACTGATCTAAACCAGAATACATCAGATTTGAATGATATTTCCGTTGTTAATGAGTTTCCTGATGTATTTCCCGAAGAACTTCCCGGTCTACCCCCAGAACGTGAAGTTGAATTCTTTATTGACCTTGAACCCGGTACAAAACCCATTTCTAAAACCCCATATCGAATGGCTCCTATTGAACTTCAGGAGTTAAAGATCTAATTACAAGAATTGTTAGACATCGGTTTTATTCGTCCTAGTACGTCTCCTTGGGGTGCTCCTGTTTTATTCGTAAAGAAGAAAGACTGGAGTATGCGACTTTGTATTGACTATCTGGAGTTGGACCATGTCACCATCAAGAATAGGTATCCGTTACCTCGTATTAATGACCTGTTCAACCAGTTGCAAGGAGCACAGTTCTTTTCAAAGATCGATCTTCGTTCTGGATATCATCAGCTGAAGATTAAAACTGAGGATATTCCAAAGACTGCTTTCAGAACACGGTACGGGCATTATGAGTTCTTAGTCATGTCTTTTGGATTGACTAATGCTCCTGCTGCTTTCATGGATATGATGAACCGTGTATTTAAGGAGTATTTGGATCAATTCGTTGTTGTCTTTATTGATGACATCCTCATCTATTCTAAAAGCCGTGAAGATCATGAACACCATTTGAAGTTGGTACTTCAAAAGCTTCGTGAGAACAAGCTATACGCCAAGTTAAAGAAATGCGAGTTCTGGCTTGAGGAAGTAGCATTCCTTGGGCACGTGGTATCGAAACGTGGAGTATCTGTTGACCCGGCGAAGATTGAAGCAATACAAAGCTGGGAGCAACCTAAGTCGGTGACCGAAGTACGAAGCTTTCTGGGCTTAGTTGGTTACTATCGGAGGTTCGTAGAGGGATTTTCTCGAATTGCTACTCCATTAACTCAGTTGACTAGGAAAGATACAAAATTCATTTGGAGAGAGGAATGCAAGAAGAGCTCAAAAGGAGACTTATTTCGGCACCTGTTCTGACAATACCATCTAGTTCGGATGGATTTGTTATTTATAGCGATGCTTCGGGCAAAGGGTTAGGATGTGTTCTCATGCAACATGGGAAAGTCATAGCCTATGCCTCTCGATAACTCAAAGAATATGAGAGGAATTATCCTACTCATGATCTAGAGTTGGCAGCAGTCGTTTTCGCGTTGAAGATCTGGAGACACTACCTGTACGGGGAGAAAGTGGAGATTTATACGGATCATAAGAGCCTTAAATATTTCTTCACTCAAAAAGAACTCAACATGCGGCAACGACGTTGGCTTGAGCTGTTGAAAGATTACGATCATACCATCCAATACCATCCTGGAAAAGCGAACGTGGTAGCTGACGCGTTGAGTAGAAGATCATATGTGGGAACAAGTGCAATGAACTCAAATATACGCATAGAACCAGCTTTGATTGATAAAGTTAAAGTTGCTCAAGCTACGGATGCGGAGCTGATGAAGATGAAGAAGAAGGTGCAAGAAGGTGCCATTCCAGAAGCAAGAATCGATGAAGAGGGAATACTTCAAGTCAACTCCAGACTTTGTGTTCCTAACGATTTTGACTTAAAGCATAGAATTATGATGGAGGCACACAACACACCGTTTGCAATCCATCCTGGGAGTACTAAAATGTATCGTGATCTTCGACATACATTTTGGTGGAGCAATATGAAGAGAGAGATCATGGAGTTCATCTTGAGATGTTTAACTTGTCAACGTGTAAAGGCGGAGCATCAAGTGCCAAAGGGTCTATTGTAACCACTGGAGATTCCAAAATGGAAGTGGGAACACATTACGATGGATTTCGTTATGGGTCTTCCCAAGGTTTCTCAAGGCTTAGATGCGATTTGGGTTATTGTTGATAGATTAACCAAGTCTGCTCATTTCTTGCCGATACAAGAGACTTATTCCCTTGAACGTCTTGCTCATATGTACGTGAATGAGATTGTGAGATTGCATGGCATGCCAGTATCCATAGTTTCGGATCGTGACCCCAGATTTACTTCACAATTTTGGATCAGTTTGCAGAAAGCTATGGGCACGGATTTACGATTCAGTTCAGCTTATCATCCTCAAAGGGACGGACAATCGGAAAGAACTATTCAAACTCTTGAAGATCTATTGAGACTCTGTGTTCTAGACTTCAAAGGGAGTTGGGATAAGTACTTACCATTGGTGGAATTCTCCTACAACAACAGTTATCAAGCAAGTATAGGCGCAGCTCCATTCGAAACGTTGTATGGGAGAAAATGCCGTTCTCCAGTATGTTGGGATGAGGTGGGTGAAGCAACATTGTTGGGACCGGAGTTGGTACGTATGACTACAGAAAAGATCCAAATAATCCGACAACGTATACAAACAGCACAAGATCGACAAAAGAGTTATGTGGATCTTCATCGAAAGGACGTGGAATTTAATATTGGGGACCATGTGTTATTACGTGTTGCTCCATGGAAGGGAGTTACGAGGTTTGGTAAGAGAGGAAAGCTCAATCCATGATTCATTGGTCCATTTGAGATTCTTGACCGAATAGAAAATGTGGCTTATAGACTCGCTTTACCTCCAAGCATGTCTCGTGTTCATAACGTGTTTCACATATCCGTGTTACGTAAATATGTGAAGGATCCAAACTGCATTATTGAGTTAGAACCAGACGAGATAGCTGAAGATTTAACGTACGAGGAGGTACCTGTCAAAATCTTGGATAGGAAGGAGCATGTCCTATGCTCGAAAATTATACCTCAAGTTAAAGTTTTGTGGAGAAACCATGCAATTGAGGAAATGACCTGGGAGTTGGAATCGGAAATGAAAGCAAGGTATCCTCACCTTTTCGACATACCAGGTACGTATGTCAATTTCGAGGACGAAATTTCATAAGGAGGGGAGGTTGTAAGACCCCAACTTTTATGAATAAAGATTTAATTTTCTTTATATATTATTTCGAAACAGTAAGGTGTTGTTTTGATAAATATGAAAGTTATGGGTGAAATGTGCAAATATTTTTAAAATGAGCAAGTGGTTATAAAATATTCTTGTTGTCGGGGAATATTCGTTTGGTCGTGGAATATTCTTGTTATCGGGGAATATTCGTACGACGGCGCAGCTATTTGTGGGCCCCCACAACGGAATAACTGTCGAATATAGAAAGCGACAGAAATAACTTTTTTACAAAATAACGGCGTGGTTATTACCGTTAGTACTGTTGAAATACCCGGTGGTTAAAATACAGTGATACACGGTGTTGCATAGTAGCACACGGTATTGCACAGTAATTCTAATTATTGATTCTTACGTGAGAAGCCATTACTCAATAATTGTTACAGTAATTACTGTTCTATATTTTATATTATTGACTCAATAATTGCTACGTTGATATTTTATTGACTCAATAATTGCTACGTTGTCATTTTATATGATTGATTCAATAATGGCTACAGTTGATATTTTGGTATTATTGATTCAATAATTGTCACTGCACAATATTTCACATTATCAACTCAATAATTCATATTATTTGAATAATATTATTAGATAGCATTATTGACAATGTCTAAGGAAGTTCTGTCTAGGAGGGGTTATTTAATTGCGCGCCAGTAAGGAGAAGTCCTTATCGGAAGGCCCCCTCTTTCCTGGGAACGACCTGGCTGTCAATATTGTAGTTCTGTAATATTATTTGTGAATAATTAATTATTGATTTATATGATAAGGAAATATTTATTTTGTGGATATAAAAGAAGGAATTAGTGCTGATGTGTTTTTATCAGTATCTTGGTGTGGAAAATCATCTGTTTATGGATTTCGGATAATTTATGTTTGGAATTTGGAAAAACTTCCTTCTGCAAAGTTGTAGAGAATTAAATTTCCTATGGAAAGGACACATCATTTGTATTTTTCTGACAAAGGGGCTATTTATTATGAATTATTGAAGTTTCAGAAAATAAATATTTTTTTAATGGGAGGTGGGTCCCACTTCTGGTGGCTGATGGCTTTTGAAAGTTTTGGCAGGCAGCTGGATTTTTTTAAATAATAATATTATTTTATTAATTTAGTCTCCTTTGGCATCCTAAGCTTTTCCTATAAATAGGGTGCTTAGGTTAGAATTGAAAATCACACCAGAATCAGAAGTTTTCTCTCTCTATAATATCGAGCGTATTTTTGTGAGTATTTCAATACTTTGAGTATTAGTATTCAGTACAAGTTTTCTTCGATATTATATCCGATACTCCAGCCAGAAGTACTATTCTTTTGAGGTAAGGGATGTTATTTCTTTCGTAAATGATGTTATTCTTTTCAATATCATTATACCAAAATATTGGCATGGATTTTATGCTGAAATTTTTACTTTTTTCGTCGGAGTTACTATTCACGTATACGGCACTATTCACAGGAAAAAATTAAATTTTCTTCTATTTGTCCAAATTGCTTGTTAAGGTTACTATCTTTGATTGTATCCAAGTTTTGAGCTTTATTCTTGAATTTTGCTCCACAATTGATTATTACGATGTATTTTTGAATTGGATATACTAAAATACGAACCTTAGTCTTTGTCTTTTATCTCACTGGATTCGTTTTTTTAAAATATTTTTCATCATTCTCAGTCCTAAAAGGTGATGTAACTGAATATCTTTGGCCTGTAGAGCAAAGATGAATGATTACCTGATGAATATCTTTGGCCTGTAGTGCAAAGATGACAGATGTTGAGATGAATATGACCACTGATGATACAAATGAATATCTTTGGCCTATAGTGCAAAGATGAATATTGATTCGAGATGTATATTGATTGATGTTACAGGGATAAACATGGATGATGGACTTTTAAATCATAGAAGATAGTAGACTTCATTTTCTACTTAACTCTTCTAATGAATTGTTATTTCCGCTGCGAATATTGATCTAAGATTGGTTGTCCATTATATTTTATCTGATTTATTGAAGGCTAACGATAATTTATTTTCCATTATCTTAGTCATAATATTCTTTACTGAGCTAGTTGAGCTCACCCTTTTCATCTGTTGTCCTCTTCAGGAAATGAGAATGTTGCGGGAACTAGTCGGGGGACAGAGTGATGGTCCGAGTTAGACCAGTAGTAGTCCTCACTATTTCTGATAAATAGTGTGATAATAATTGTAATGAGGACTTAGTTTAAATCTTAATATTTTCTACATATTTGTATTGACACTCACAGTTGTGTGGTCATATTTTGCACGACCGTATGATATAAAGTTTGTATTTGAATTCTGTACCATGTATTTGGCGACTCAAAATGGGTTGGGTTGACTGGACCTATTCTGGGGGCGTCACACAAGAGGGGTTAATTTTAGCAATGAAAAATCTAGAAATGGAGGTGAGATATCCTATGGAGTCTGACGAAAAGCTGTTCCAGCTGGGAGCTGGTACAACTTTGCTGGATAATGTTAAGGAAGCACAACTTCAAGATGAAGATTGTGAGAAGATAAAGAAGAAGATATACGAAGGAAATGAACTGAAATTCAAGGTAAACAGTGAGGGACTGTTGAGATTTGAGAGTAGAGTTTGGGTACCGCCAGTGCCAAAGATTAAGGAGGAAATTCTAAGCAAGGCTCATAGTTCACGATATTTGATTCATCCCGAGAGTTCCAAGATGTACCAGGATCTCTGACAGCATTTTTGGTCGCCGAATATTAAATGAGATGTTGTCGATTGTGTTGCCAAGTACCTGACTTGTTAGAAAGTGAAGGCAGAATATTAGATGTTAAGTGGGTTGCTACAACCACTAGAGATCCCAGAATGGAAATAGGAACATATTACTATAGCTTTCATAGTTAGCCTTTCGACAACTCAGAAAGGCTACGACGCAATATGGGTTATCGTTGACCGACTGACAAAATCAGCACACTTCCTTCCGATCAAGATCATATTTAACTTAGACCAGTTAGCAAAACTTTATGTGAGAGAGATTATTTCAAGGCATGAAGTTCCAGTGTCGATTGTCTCTAATCGAGATCCACGCTTCACATCAAATTTTTGGAAGCGACTACAGGAATGCATGGGAACACAATTGAGAATGAGTACGGCATATCACCCTCAGATCGACGGGCAAAGTAAAAAAGGCGATCCAAACAATGGAAGATATGCTAAGAGCGTGCATCATGGATTTCAAAGGAAATTGGGATGATCACTTACCGCTCGTAGAATTCGGTTACAACAACAGTTACGACACAAGTATTGGCATGCCGTCTAACGAAGCGTTATATGGCAGAAAGTGCGAAACTCCATTGTACTCGGATGAAGTTGGCGAAAGACAATTGCTAGGTCCAGAATTAGTACAATAGATAGCCGATATAGTCAAAGTGATCCGGACAAGATTGGTAGCTGCTCAGGATAAGCAGAAGAAATTTGCCGATCCACACCGCAAGAATGTAGAATTTCAATCGGGTAGCTTTGGTTTCTTGAAAGTCTCTCCCTGGAAGGGAAAGATCAGATTTTGCAAGAAGGGAAAATTTAGCCCAAGGTTCATTGAACCCTTTGAGGTGCTGCGAAGAATCGGGGAAGTTGCGTATGAGGTAGCCTTACCTCTTGCGCTAGAACATGTCCACAACGTCTTCCATGTGTTAGTGTTACGACCTTACAAACCCGATTACAAACATGTGATTGAATGTGAACCCCTGCAATTTGAGAAAGACTTATCCTATGAAGAAGTTATTGTTCAGATTGTTGACATGAAAGGGTAAGTTCTCAGAAATAAAATAATACCTTCTGTTAAAGTAATATGGAGGAACCACAACGCTGAAGAAGCTACGTGGGAACTCGAAGAACATATGTTGAAGACTTACCCACATTTATTTGCTTACTCTATATGTAAACGATTCTGGGTACAGAATCTTTATAGGGGGAGAATGTAACGGTACGAATTTAATTGAACTGTGATTCTGGGGACAGAATCCTTTTAAGGGGGGAAAGATGTAACGAACTAGAATTTTGTAATTTAATTTGAATATTTATTGAATTAAATAAATATTTTGAGGATTTATTTATTGAGTTATCAATGTTTTAATTAATGAGTTAAATAATTATTTAATAGAATTGTGGTAAATTAATTTAATTATATGTGTTACATTGATTAAATTAATGTGTAGTAATTTTATAGTTTAAAGTATGTATTTAATTGAGTTTATTCGATTAAATAATTTATTTAATAAGCATAATGTTATTCTAATTAATTTAATAATTAATTAGAGATTTAATAATTTGATATAATTAATAAATGAGAATTTCAATTATGTGATAATGTGATTTAATGTGGATTATTATATTTTATTTAATTGATTTTTAAATAAGATTACTTGATTAATTAGAAGTGTGACATTAAACTATATAATAAGCATTTAATTAGAATAAAGGGAAAGAAGGAAAAAAGAAAAAGAACCAAACATGGCCTTAATGAGTGGGAGCAGTGAATACTGTGTGGAAATTTAACCGACACCCACTACTACCATCAGTTTTATAACTACGTATTATATATTATATACCTTATATCATATATCATATAGCATATAGCATATAGCATATATTAGAGTAAAGTAGAGAGAAAATAAGAATTTGAGAGAGAATTGAGAATTTAAGAAGAAGAGTTGTAGATTCTAGAGTTCATATTTTTGGGTTTGTATGAAATCATGATGCAATCAAATTGCAAAAATTAGCGGAAGCATTGTATATCAGAGTTTAAAAGATTTCTACAAAACCATTACCCGGATCATCCTTTATGCAAATTATTAATTTAAAACGATAAATAAGAAGTTATAGAATCATACCCTTATAGAACGAAGCTTCCACAAGTACGAGTTCAACTCCTTGTTCTTCATGATCTCCTTGAATTTCTGGGTTAGATTCCTTTCTTTGATCAACGTTAGTCACCCAAGTGTTTGGCCTCTAGAGGTGATCCACCAAGGAAGATGAATTATCAAGAAGGAGGGTAGTTGGCTTAGTTTTCTATCCTCTATAAGGAGTACTCTCCAACAATTGGCATTGCATCAACTGATATCTATTATAAGACTCCTCTTATATAGATATTGGTCAACCCTTCTAATCCTATTAGACATGGGATTTCATTTAATTATTAAACTCCTTTAATTAATTTATGCTTCCCACCACATTGGGAATAATTAATTAAATTCATTTAATTAATGTTTTTCCTAATCTTATTAGGAATAAATGAGAGTACTAATATTAAATTAATTACTAAACTACTTTAGAATTTAAGATAATAATAATTGTAATAATATTAATAAGACTCCCTTATTAATTTATATTTAATATTTCTAAAATATTAAATAATAAACATTAAGCAATTTAATTTATTCTATCACCATAGATTAAATTAGTTACACTTAATACATTATTATGATTATGACATTACCTTCTTAAATAATTATTCTTCCTTTTATGGTGCGACCCTTTAGGTTCTCCATATTAAACCGGTTGTGAATAAATCAATTAGAACAATTCTAATCTTATTTAAATAAATAAATTAAACTAATAATCTATTTAAATAAATAATATTTATTCTACAATAGGGATAAGCCTCCCTAGCGATCAACGACTTTCCAGATAATATAGATTTCAATATTAATCATAAAAGAACCTGTGAGTAAATAGTTACCGTACAATTCAATCATTCCACCATACAATGTCCCAATTAAATATAAGACATGGATTTACTATCAAATTTTATTTTATTCAATTATATGTATTTCGATTAGAAAATGCACAACTCCAAATAATGCAAATTAGAAACTCCTTTCTAATTTTATTCCACCTTGGCCAAGGATTCCTGGGTTGTCATTTAACAAATCACATAGGACATATCTCCTCTTTTACTAGAGGTGGTAGATTCTTTATTGATAATTCATTATCTCCATATTTAACTCATTATACCCAAGCATACCCTTTTATATACCCTAAAGGGCTTTAAGGAATAATTCAAAGTATAATTCATTACATACAAGATACTATGATGATTTCAAGTCCAAGGATCACTTGTACTACTATCACATTAGGAATTTCTATTGACAGGCGAGTAAAACTCCATTAGGTATTCAATAGCGAGTCACGTTCAGTGAACTTATTCTCCAATAAGCACCTACATACTTGCTTTAGTGTCTCCACACAAATGATCATGAGATCAATCATTCTCATCCAATGAGCAAGCAATATATGTACTAATCTATTCGAATTTACTAATCCCCTTTTTAGTAATCCCATGATTAGGAACTATTTTAGTTTTTAAGCATTCTAAGAATTTAGATCTCATTAGCATGATCAACATCATGATTCTAAAAGTATTGCTTAAAACTATGGGTTATTTACATATTATAAAAATAGCACCATGTAGATAATTATTTTTCTTTAATAAGTTAATACTTTAATCAATAAATAAATAAGATCGTCTCCAAAGTAGATGTTTTATCATCATACATGATTGACTTGTATGCATACTACTTTCAATCTCCCACTTGCACTAAAGTCAATCGCCATTGTATCTCATACCCATCTTCTCTAAGTGACCATCAAACTGCTGTTATGTTAAAGCTTTAGTAAATGGATCTGCAATGTTGTCTTGAGAGTCTACACTCTCCTCTTTCAATGATTTCTTTAATCAAAGTGCCGCAACACATGTTTAGATTTCAGATGAGACTTAGGAACTATTCTTAGTTCTGTAATGAACTTTTCATCCGAAACATCAACTTGAAGCTTCACTTACAGTTATATACTTTGTCTTTGTCACTAACCCAGCAACTTTTTGCTGTTTGGAACCTTTCCAATTTACTGCACCACCTTTTAAGGTAACGACTTATCCTAAAGTGGATTTTGCCGTCGTCTTGGTCAGTCTAAAAACTTGAGTATGTTTAGTCCTCTAGTTTAATTCAGACCCATCATATGTCATGATGACATCCTTAGTGTCAGTTAAGTACTTTGAGATATTTATCACTGTCTCACAGTGATCTTCTCCAGAATAGGACTGATCAACATCAAGTCTCGTATATTTCATTGCATACATGATAGTAACTCATGCGATCTCTCTTTTACTGAGGACAATTTTAGAGAGATACACTCCATGGCTCATCATCATGAGGCACCTTTTGGAGTTTGCCATACTAAACACCTTTAGCATCTAATGAATATACGTTTCTATGGGTTAAGCCGAACATCCTTTCAAATCTATTAATACAGATTTATATCCCCAATGCGGGATGTTCTACCCAAATCATTCATGGAGGAATGTTTAGACAACTTTAGTTTGATCGATTTTAGCATAAGAATTTCATTCCCTATCAGTAATATATCATCAACATATAATACATGGAATGAAATAGCGCTCCTACTAACCTTGTTGTACACACATGGTTTATCCTCGTTTTTGATAAAATCAAACCCTTTGATTGTCTCATCAAAATGAATGTTCCATCTACGAGAATCTTGCTTCAATCCGTGAATGGATTGTTGTAGCTCATATACATGATTTGCTTCAACCATTGAAACAAAAATCATCTGGCTGTATCATACATACATTCTCCTCTAATAATGTATATTTGAGGAAGAGCGTCTCTACGTACATTTTGCCAGATTAAGTAAAAATAAGCTGCAATTGTAAGAAAAATCCAAATGGCCTTGAGCATAGCTTCAAAATCCATTTTAGATTTTATGGTCATCTACCATTTCTCTGATTCTTTATTACTCATAGTCTGTTTGTAATTCAATGGATCATCATCATCCATGATGTGTACCTCATCGTCATCCTCTATGACGAATCCATACATTTTAGGTATCTTTGGTACTTTTCCAGATTTACGAATAAGGTGTTGTACAGTAGGTGTCTCTACTTGGACGGGTTCATCCACTTGATCTGTAGTGGTTTGTGATTCTTGAATTTCTTCGAGATCTATTTTTCTCCCACTAGCCCCTTCAAGGATAAACTCCTTTTCCAAGAAGGCAGTGTGTTTCGCAACAAACACCTTTTGTTCAGTAGGATTGTAGAAATAGTATCCCAAACTTTCTTTAGGATATCCCACAAATGTGCACTTATCAGATCTTGTCCCTAGCTTATCATTTTAAAACTTTTTCACATAAGCTGGATATCCCCAGATCTTAACATGCTTAAGACCATATTTTCTCCCTGTTCACATCTTATATGGAGTCTTGGGGACGGATTTCGAGGGGACCTTATATAGTAGATATGAGCCGTTTCTAGGGCATGACCCCAGAATAAAATTGGAAGATCGGTAAAACTCATCATGGATCGAACCATATCCAACAATGTTTGATTTCTCCTTTCAGATACTCCATTTAACTGTGGTGTACCTGGTGGAGTTCATTGTGAGATTATACCATTTTCTTTGAGACAATTGAGAAACTCACCGCTTAAGTATTCTCCACCTCGATCTGATCGAAGAGTCTTAATACTCTTTCCCGTTTGTTTCTCTACTTCACTTCTGAACTCTTTGAACTTTTCAAATGATTCTGATTTGTATTTCATTAAATACACATATCCAAATCTTGAGTGATCATCAGTGAAAGTAATAAAATAAGAATACCCACCCCGTGCAATTGTTGTCATAGGTCCACAAACGTCTGTGTGAACTAACGCTAACAACTCTGTAACTCTTTCTCCTTTTCCACTAAAAGGAGATTTAGTCATTTACCCATGAGACAAGATTCACAAGTTGGATATAATTCATAATCAGATAGCTCTAAGAGCCCATCCTTATGCAACTTGGATAATCTCGTTTCATTGATATGATCGAGTCTACAGTGCCACATATAGGTATAATTAATATAATCTCTTTTCCTTTTCTTAGTTTGTTCTATTTGAAGTATATTTTCATGCAAGTCAAGTATATAAAGTCCATTTCACAGATTTTTAATACCATATAAAATATTGTTTTTATAAATTGAACAACTGTTGTTTTTTATTATAATTTCAAATCCATCCATATCTAATACAGAATTTAAAATAATGTTTCTAACGTTATTCGGAACAAAATAACAATTATTTAAATAAATGAACTTGCCCGTAGGCTGTGCTAAACAATAAGTGCCTATAGCTAATGCAGCAACCTTTGCTTCATTTCCCACTTGTAGGACAACCTCATTCTTGTTTAGCTTTCTACTTTTGATCAGTCCCTTCACAGTATTGCATATGTGAGAACCACAGCCGGTATCCTATACCCAAGTAGAATTTTGACTTTCTGAAAAATTAATTTCAATCATGAACAAACCTTAATTGGAAGTCGAAGCTTCTCCAGGCTTCTTCTCTGCCAGAAACTTCTTGCAGTTCCTCTTCCAATGACCCGACTCATTGCAATGGAAGCACATTCCTTTGCTAGATGGATCAGGTTTCTTTTGTTCCTTTATGTTCACCTTGCCCTTGGTCATCCGAGATCGGAAGAGCTCCTTAGATATCTTATATCTAGCAGTCCTACTTTGTTCACCATCAGCATAGTAGGAGTATCCATGTTTTCGTGCTGACGCTGAAGCTCGTTATTCATGGATGCGAGCATGATATATTGAGCCACAGATGCATCATCTTGCCACTTTACAATGGTGGCAATCTCTTCCTCAGAGGCTGTTTCTGGAACTGTTCCAGGAACAGGTGAATTTAGGACATAAGAAATCTTTTCAGCAGTGAGAACTATTCTCAAATTTCTTAGCCAGTCCATATAATTCGGCCCGGTAAGCTTATTAGCATCAAGTGTGCTTATAGTGAAATTAGTGATTTTGACATTTTTAAAATTCTGACATATGAAAAATAACATTTTTAGGAAACATTCATTTTATTAATTTTGCATACCAAAATAAGTTTAGGCCTTTATTTTAAATTGGTATCTCCCACTATTTTTATCAAACTATATACCCTCACTCATTTAGTTCGGCAACATCTAATTAAAGATTTGCTAGTGAGATTAAGGATCCCATTTCAAATGTATATAACCTTGTGGATAGCACAACAAGCGATATACAAATAAATAGGTAGACAACTCTTGTCAATTACATCACTATGTAACTCCTTTTATTTTGCCTCTTAAATCATAATGGTCATGTGTGTGCACATCCGAACTAAAATGATTTAAGTTAAGTCCAGCCTAGCACTTCCATAAATTCAAAAAAGAAAAATTTTCAGTCCTTGTGGATAGCACAACAAGACTAGATCGTTCAATTTTCTTGATAAGCATCAAATGTGATTAATTAACATCTTAAATATTCAATACTCGCCTTGTGGATAGCACAACAAACTCATAATAAATATTTAATACTCTATTAATTTATCATGCTAGAAGGCGACGTTCGATATTCCAAATATCATTTGAACGCTTCGTACTTAATATAATTTCTTTGAGGGATTTGTTATTATTTGTCTCATCTTGTTTAGCGTGCATGCACACATATATATAAAATACGCGTCATTTTATTAAACATACAAAGCATGTTTGCATAAAATATAATATATAAAATATTTAGCATGCACATATATAATACTATATTCTACCAGAATTTTTATTCTAGTTTGGTTCACTAGAGCCACCAAGTGAACCAAAAGGTCAAACCTAAGAGTGCAAAAATTTAAATTTAAACTTAACTATTACATTTAAACCCGGGCTCCATACAAACGGGTCTTCATGCGCTCCTTGCTCTCCAATTTTTTTCAAGATAATCCTAATTATCTCTATTACATAAACTATTTAAATTAAATTGAAACCTTGATCAGCAGTCAAGGAAAAGTACATAGGAGGGAGATAGAATTTACATCGAGAAATAAACCAGAGAAGGCGAGGTACGCAGACCCCATTTAATAAAACTCATTCATTCAAGCATTCAACTAAAATAAAATCCAATCACATTGATCAAATAGTCCATAATCAATCCCCATTTATTATCATACATATCACTATATATATCAATAAATAAATATCCATCTCATGAATTAAAACATTCTATATATATATGAGTATCATTTAATGGGCAATTTTAATTTGCATGAAATCCAATTTCAAGGTTAAAATAAACTCTTTATTTTAATTATAAAATTATTAAGAATATTATATGTATAATTGTATATATATTATATATAAAGTAACTGTCCTTTTTTTTAAAAAAAAAATTAAAGTTCCTGGGACACTTTTGAAAACAAGTTCATGATTACTATATAATATATATATGAATAATATATCTATTATATATATACGTTATATATATATATATATATATATCTAAGCTTCATTTATGCTTTATTCAATCCAAGAAAGCTTTTTGAAATCCTGAGTACTTAAGTAAATATATATATATATATATATGTGTGTGTGTGTGTGTGTGTGTGTGTGTGTGTGTGTGATGACCCGCCTTTTGAAATCAATATGATTCACTCTCTTTGAATTGAATAACACGAATGACAACGAACAAAAAGAATTCCAATTTGGAATTGCTTTTTCGAATCAAGCTTACCTTTTCCACCAAATTCACTAGTCAAAACAGCGAACTAGCTTCCCGATTTTATTATTATTTTTTTCTTTTCTTTCAAAAAAATAAAATAATAATAATAATAATAATAATTTTATACAATTAATTATGCTCAATAAATTATTCTAAGTACATACCCATATGTATATGAAATCAAAATAATTAATAATTACATAAATATTTGGCTCTGATGCCACTGTTGGGTTTGTACGAAATCGTGATGCAATCAAATTGTAAAAATTAGCGAAAATCATGGTATATCAGAGTTTAAAAAATTTCTACAAAACCATTACCTGGATCATCCTTTATGCAAATTATTAATTTAAAACGATAAATAAGAAGTTATAGAATCATACCCTTGTAGAACGAAAGTTTCTACAGGTACGAGTTCAACTCATTGTTCTTCGTGATCTCCTTGAATTTCTGGGTTAGATTCCTTCCTTTGATCAACGTTAGCCACCCAAGTGTTTGGCCTCTAGAGGTGATCCACCAAGAAAGATGAATTATCAAGAAGGAGGGTGGTTGACTTAGTTTTCTATCCTCTATAGAAAAGGAGTACTCTCCAACAATTAGAATTACATCAACTGATATCTATTATAAGACTCCTCTTATATAGATATTGGTCAACCCTTCTAATCCTATTAGACATGGGGTTTCATTTAATTTATTAAACTCCTTTAATTAATTTAGGCTTCCCACCACATTGGGAATAATTAATTAAATTCATTTAATTAATTTTTCTCCTAATCTTAGTAGGAATAAATGAGAGTACTAATATTAAATTAATTACTAAAGTACTTTAGAAATTAAGATAATAATAATTGTAATAATATTAATAAGACTCCTCTTATTAATTTATATTTATTATTTCTAAAATATTAAATAATAAATATTAAGCAATTTAATTTATTCGATCACCGTAGATTAAATTAATTACACTTAATACATTATTATGATTATGCCATTATCTTCTTAAATAATTATTCTTTATATTATGGTGTGACCCTTTAGGTTCTCCATATTAAACCGGTTGT
This sequence comes from Panax stipuleanatus, assembly GCA_020205555.1. Lineage (NCBI taxonomy): Eukaryota > Viridiplantae > Streptophyta > Magnoliopsida > Apiales > Araliaceae > Panax > Panax stipuleanatus. The sequence goes on from JAINUT010000433.1 coordinate 41,700, forward strand.
GAATAAATCAATTAGAACAATTCTAATCTTATTTAAATAAATAAATTAAACTAATAATCTATTTAAATAAATAATATTTATTCTACAATAGGGATAAGCCTCCCTAGCGATCAACGACTTTCCAGTTAATATAGATTTCAATATTAATCATAAAAGAACCTTGTGAGTAAATAGTTACTGTACAATTCAATCATTCCACCATACAATGTCCCAATTAAATATAAGACATGGATTTACTATCAAGTTTTATTTTATTCAATTATATGTATTTCGATTAGAAAATTCACAACTCCAAATAATGCAAATTAGAAACTCCTCTCTAATTTCATTCCACCTTGGCCAAGGATTCCTGGGTTGTCATTTAACAAATCACATAGGACATATCTCCTCTTTTACTAGAGGTGGTAGATTCTTTGTTGATAATTTATTATCTCCATATTTAACTCATTATACCCAAGCATACCCTTTTATATACCCTAAAGGGCTTTAAGGAATAATTCAAAGTATAATTCATTACATACAAGATACTATGATGATTTCAAGTCCAAGGATCACTTGTACTACTATCACATTAGGAATTTCTATTGACAGGCAAGTAAAACTCCATTAGGTATTCAATAGCGAGTCATGTTCAGTGAACTTATTCTCCAATAAGCACCTACATACTTGCTTTAGTGTCTCCACACAAATGATCATGAGATCAATCATTCTCATCCAATTAGCAAGCAACATATGTACTAATCTATTCGAATTTACTAATCCCCTTTTTAGTAATCCCATGATTAGGAACTATTTTAGTTTTTAAGCATTCTAAGAATTTAGATCTCATTAGCATGATCAGCATCATGATTCTAAAAGCATTGCTTAAAACTATGGGTTTTTACATATTATAAAAGCAGCACCATGTAGATAATTATTTTCCTTTAATAAGTTAATACTTTAATCAATAAATAAATAAGATCGCCTCCAAAGTAGATGCTTTATCATCATACATGATTGGCTTGTATGCATACTGCTTTCACATAGCATCATTAAACAGAGTTAGCAATGGTATGATTCTTCAACCCAAGCCTTTAATTATACGTTCTTATTTTTTCTCCATGAAAATTAGTTTTGGGTTCTCTGTGACTAAAGTTATCAATGATTATTGATTATATGTGTGTATACATGTTAGTATATGATCATAACATGTTTTCTATCATCTATGTATGTTTTAAAACAATCAATTTCATGGAATTATACTTTAATCAAAGCTTCATGAGTTACAGAATATGAAAAGTATGAAGAACACGTATATGGCCCTTATGTACAAAATATCTTTCTTGAATTGTTTATTAAAGTCTAAATTGATAGTTGATTATGATTATGCATGTTTAAACGAACAAAACGAAATTTAAACGGATAGATTCAGAGTTATAACGAATCTATAATGTAGAATTTCATGATTTCTCTCGAAACCTTGCAAAATACCAAAAAAAGTGAATTTAAGTGTTTTAATTTGAGTAAGTACGTGATCTAAAGTGTTAAAAGCATGTTAGAATCATTATATGATGTTCCTAGTGAAGTTTATACTTCATGGGAATCACTTTATTAGTTTAATTTGGATTTATTTGGCCTTCTCTGCTATTTTTCGCGAATTGCAATAGGCCCAGCTGAGGTACCCCTGCCCCAGCCGTCTCTAGACCCGCCCCAGCAAGCCCCCTACCGAACCAACACCCACCCCAGCGGGGGGGGGGGGGGTTGGCAGAGAAAAATAATTTTTTTTGTTATTTTGTATATTTTTAAGCCATAACATGATGAGTTAACCTAACCTAATGAACCTGATAACATGATGAAAATGTAATACACTACTATAACATATTGTTGACATGTATAATATAATTTGAAGTTTCATGTTAATAAACTATGTGTGAACTTGAATATTGATGTCGTAAGACTTGATTACGATTGTCTAAGAGTTCATATTATGTGGTATGCATGTTGAGATTCAGACTCACGTTATGTGGTTAGTTAAAAAGTTGAGATTTGTGAACCAAGTTGTTAAGTTTAACTTAAGTGAGAAGTTTAACAGTTAAACATAGTGGTAATGGAACTAATAGATGTTGTAAACGTAATGTAATGTGTAGGACGTCGAGGAAGTGAATTATAATTATATTTGTAGCTTGTGCACGAGGCAAGTTTCCTAATCCTTATTTTTATGTTAAGCAAGTTTCTAAACCTTACTTTTATATATAACAAGTTTTCCTAACTATACTCTTTAAATTGAGCAAGTATTCTAAACTCAAATCAGCTATTGAACAAGCTTTCTATTCTCGAACTATTATCATGATGCAAGTTCTTTTTCCTTTTCATTCAAGTTAAGTTCCATATGAGATATTATAAGTTCTTTAAAGTATTACTTTAGTTATACAATACTTATTCAAATGTATACTCTTGAGATTTATTATTCGACTTGAATATCAATTATTGTTGAACCTTGTAAGACTAGCGAACCCTTATTGATTCGACTAGTCTATAGTTGATGAACGTTCTAAATTCGAGAACTATTATTGAGCTTATCCAAACCAAACTTCCTTTGGTGCGGACTCTGATGTAAAACTGAGATGAACAACCTTTTATAGGGAATTTTGCACGCTTTAGCGTTGAGATATTGTGCACAGTATGGTACTAAGGGCTGATCCCTTTAAGTACGAGTAGTAGAGTCCATATAGTCTTCTGACGGCTAAAGGTTTAAAGTAGAAATACTTGACAACCTGGGACATAATTCTTGGTCTTATGACCCTCAGACATACTTTTGATTCTTGTTATTCATTCTTGATTCAAAAGCTGAGCTTTCTATTATTCAGAACTCTTTGACTTATTCGCATGTTATTATATTGTTATAATTGTATACTTGTGGGCAATCGTGCTCAATCTTGCATAATAACATTGCAGTTGAGAACGAAAGGTTCGACGAGCATTCCACTAGCAAAGGCAAAGGCAAGGTCAACAAGTGTTGAAGACTTGTTTATTTGATAATATTTGTCGAAGACTTACATTGTGATGTTTAAGACTTATATATTTATTTATGTTTTTCGCACAGATGATTAAGGTTAGTGTAACGACCAGGAATTTTAAGCTCTTTATTAATTTTATATGTGATTTAAAATTTTAAGAGTTAATTTTTCAAACTTATTTAAACCTTATATGGTTATGTGCTTATGTGAATTTAACCTATGCGAATAAATGCTAGGATTTTTATTAAAGGGAATCACTAATGGTTATTTAACTTATTAGATTAACCCTGAGACTTTTATATCAGAATATTGATAAAAGTGTTATTAATTATATATTCAAATTTCTTGAATATAGTTTAGAGATTTAATCGTGATTGATTAATTGATATTTAAGTAATTAATTGATAACGTATGAAATTATTATTGTTGTTGATTTATAATTATTATGAATAAATAATAATTAATGAATTGGGAGTAATTAATCGATAATGTGATGATTAATTATTATTATGAATAAATAATAATTAATGAGTAAGAGATTAATAAATATATAATATTATATTTACTTGATTAATTGTTATATACAAGTATATGTTATATTAAACCTTTAGTATATGGTAGTTAACTATATATTATATATAAAGTGACACATTAATATGATTATACATTATAAATTATATAATGAAATTAATGTCACTATGTGAGTTACTTGACATATGTGGGTGGAATTAAATGAATACCCTATTTCCTTATATTAATAAACGATTATTATTAATAATGATTTCAATAAGTTATTATAACTATTATAATAACATTTATTATAATAATAATACCCAATTGCTTTATATTCAGTGTAAATATAATGTACATGGATTATATGATTGGTGTATATGTATCTACTTGATGCATTATATTTTTGCTAATTGAAATAACATTGTAGCTCCCATTTAAATGTATATGGAATGGATACATGTAGCTTAAGTATATACTATATGTATAAATATATAACATTGGTACATGGAATGCAAGTTGCTGAGTTAATATGAGAGCCCCTCTTCTCTTCATTCTTCATACGTAAACTCCCACATGGCTACACCACTCTACTTCTCATCATTTTCTTCACAACTATAGCTAATCATGAGATGGGGAGTGGGTTTCATAATTTGATTTACCAACTACTCAACCACCAATCCTTGACCATTATGTAATCTTGCTATCCTATGGTTTGATTTGGTGAACAAAGGCAAGAACCGGGTAAGAAAATGGCTATATAAGAACTCTTCCCTTCTCCTTCATTTCATTGCCGAGATTTCTTTAAGTATAGAATTGATAGCAAGAGAGATATCAGTGAGGGAGAAGTGGATATACAAATTGCAGAGGTATAATTTCTATAGTTTCCAGTCTTGTTCTTCATTATCTAATTCTTGATTATGCGAAATTGAATGACCATTTGATTGAAGAATGCTTGCTATGTATTATATAAGTTGTTATGTTTAGAATTGCAAAATATCATGTTAGAATAGAATTCGTTGGAATTTTTTTGAGATGGTTTGAGTCTCTGCCCAGCAGAGGCAGTTCCTGGATGGCCCAGGCAATTGAGCAGCTGTGCCAGTGTTACACTGGCCAGCGGCGCAGCTGCGCCAGGCCTGCACCAGACCACTTGATTTCTGTTTTGTTTTCTGTCCATGCTATCTTGATGGTACTCTTTGGTCAAGCATGGAAACTGATATTAATTCATAATATAAACTTCTTGGTACTATATGTATGTCATAGCCATGATAGTATGTGTTATATAAGGAAAGCGTATGTTTTGGAAATGAAAATTATAGTTTCGAATGTGAACTTTGTCATATAAGTAGCATGTACATATTCTAATTTTATGAGCATGACCGTATGGTCTATATTGACACGAAATGTACGTTTAAAGTGTTGAACACACTAGCATGCACGATTGCAAGATTTCAATGATTTCAAAGAGAAACTTAAGACATTTGAAAACAAACTTGACCAAGAATTTTGTCGTTTATATTCGGACCATATGAGGATGTTTACGTGGTTTAGATATACATTCTAATACATGTGAGTAATGGTTACGAGATACTTTACATGTATCGTATTGTCTTTTTAACTTGGTGTACCTTGTAATAGAAACTTAGAATGTGAAATAGCATTGATTACCATGTGAATTATATTATGATCATGCAAGCATGTCATTATGCCTATAGACATATTGACATGAGCATCTTTTGGTTAAAGCATGGATTTCACATATGCGCGTATTCATAGAAAATGAATCTCAAGTATGGACTATATGATTAAAGTATACACGTGTAGTATACGCACAAGCATGACTACTTAAACATGGTTTAACCTTGTTATTTGATAACATGACTTTAGTAACCAATCTTGAAGCATGAACTTATATTGTTTAAAGTATGTGAATATCCGACATACAAACATGTGGTCTTAAAGTGGACATAGAATGAACATGTTAGCTTTCGAACTTGAGTTATATAAACTTGATAAACATGTGTGTTGATTTATATCAGTAACTAGAAGTGCTATGTGTTCAAGCCTATATTAACGCATAGAAACTAAGTAATCTAAAGTTAGTAAATCTGAAGACAAGATTAGATTGACTTACGTGAACTATGTGATAGAATTATATAATGACTAGATTCTTGTATGTGTGAATTTATATTAGTTTATATATACTAATTGGAGAGATCGACTTGTTAATATTAGGTCGTTCTAATGTCGTTTAATTAAAGCTATAATTATTTGTAGCTGAGCAAACAGGCAAGTTTCTAGACCCTTGCATTACTTTATTCAACAGATATTGTAAGCAAGTTTTTCGAACTTCACTCTTTGATTGTGCAAGTTCCTTTGAAATCATTCTTGTCTTATTTGCAAGTCTCTCTAACTTTACTCAAATTTATATTGAGCAGTGTATTATTATATTGCAAGTTTTCCTGAATTACTCTTTTATTTGAGCAAGTTTTTCTTGACTTATACTTATTTATTGTACAAGTATCCGGACCCTATTGTGCAACTATTCTAAAATTTTGTACTACCTTATTCAATGAACCGTGTAAGCGAGTTTCTAAACTTCACTTGTTTTTGGTGAAAGTTTCCTATCCTTCTCATATTGTATTGAGTAGGTTATTATTGTATTGTGCAAGTTCTCTGAACTTTACATTTTGAGTATTGTGAATGTTCCCCGAACTTCAGACTTTGAGTATTGTGAAAGTTCCCCGAACTTCACACTTTGGTTATTGTGAAAGTTCCCCGAACTTCACATTTTGAGTATTGTGAAAGTTTCCCGAACTTCACATTTTGAGTATTGTGAAAGTCCCCGAACTTCACACTTTGGTTATTTTGCAAATTCCCGAACTTCATTTCTTTATTATGCAAGTTCTCTAAACTTATACAAACTCGTATATTATGCAAGTATATTATCTTTGTGTTTACTTTACTCAAAGAACGTTGTAAGCAAATGTCCTAACCTATGCATTTACTTTACGCAAGGGATCTATTATGGTGAAATTCCCAGAATTTCACTCTTTGATATTGTAAGTGTCTAAGCCTATGCATTTATTTTATGCAAGGAATCTATTATCGTGCAAGTTCCCTGAACTTCACATTTTGAGTATTGTGCAAGTTCCCCGAACTTCACACATTGAGTATTGTGCATGTTCCCCGAACTTCACACATTGCGTATTGTGCAAGTTCCCCGAACTTACACAAATTCATATATTGTACAAATTCTAAACTTCACTTTGTGCAAGTTCTCTATCCTTCTCATATTGTATTGAGTAGGTTATTGTTGAATCGAAAGTTGTTTACTTAATTGCTTGAACTTTATTTCCAAGCATGTTATTTAGTGGTTTCATTACTTATCAATTATTCCACATTGATATTATTGATGTCTGCACCTAGTGCATTTGAGCTCGTACAGTCTTGGACTTGTACATTATTCAAGGTTCTAAATTTCTTGAACTATGTCAGTAAGAGTCTGAACCTTTGCCCGGTCAGACTAGTGTATAAAGTTTTCTTTGAAGCTATCCAAACCAATTGATGGTAAGGATTCTTAGACGGAACAGAACACCCCTCATATGTAGGAGTATGCCCAGGTATCTAATATATATGATACGAGTAAGCATATATAAGTCTTATGCATATTCACGTTGTGACCCGAGGCTGATCTCCTCGAGGTACTTAGTTTCTGTAGCCAGAAGCCAATAATCCCAAAAGGTTAGCTATTGAACCCATTGGAAAGTTATAGTTCAAAGTCTACTCGACTATCAGTCATTCTAAAGGCAATTATTATCTTTGCTTTTAATAGTCATATTATTGAATCTTTCAGATATTCACAGTGTTGAATCATGCAGGTTGTTGAACCTTACAGATATTCATATCATTGAATTATACAAATATTCATAGTATTGAATCACTACTGATTGTTGAATCATTCTAACATTTTTATTGTTGAATCTTTAAGATATTCATTTTGTTGAAATCATTGTAAGATATTTTTCCATTCATCATGATATATCCTTTATTGTTGTATTTAAACTTGCTGAGCAAACTTGTTGCTCATTCTTGCTATATCATGACTTATATTGCAGTTGAGCCCGAGCCCTCAGGGAAGGACAAGGGTAAAGGAAAGATATAGGATGGTTTGCAAGGAGCAGACTTTGTCTTTATGATTTATTTAATTACTGTTAATGTAATATGAACCCTAATGTTTATTCTAGGGTATATTTGTATTGATATATTAAGGTTATCGAATCTTGGGACTAGTAACACCTTTTGAATGAACGACGTACGTTTATTATTTTCCGCATTTTTAGTTATCATATGTTGTTAGAGGTGGATGTTAGTATTGTATCGTGGCGACCGGACCGGGGTCAGAGGACCCGGATTCGGGGGTGTCACAGGTTGGTATCAATACTTTAGGTTATAAACGTTAGAAATGCGAAACCTAAGTTATAACCTTAGTAGGAAACTCAAGTAAAGTTTGTAGGTGATGGATTGAGGATATTCATCGAGTCTTATTGTGATACTGAAGTTGTTTATTTAAATCAGCTATGATTGATAGACGTCCTAACTTCTTAATGCTAACATGAATAGCATATCACATAAAGCCTAATGTTTTCTTCCTGTCGTCAGGATCATGCCGCCTAGGGGATTTTAGTGGAACCAGAAGGAGGAAGAATCTGTTAGCAATGGTGGAGGGAGAAATGTCGACCCAATGCAGAGCTTCGCTAACCTATTAACAGAAGCAATGCAAAACATAACCCCGCCAGCAGCTGAGCAGCCAGGACATTACTTGGCTAGCTTTAAGGACTTTAAATTGGTAGGACCACCGGAATTCCGGGAAACCTTGGACCCAATTGAAGCCCAGACATGGATAGAAGAAATTGAGAAGGTGTTTGAGGTCGTACGGGTGGCCGAGGCACAGAAGACGAGTTTTTCCATATTCATGATGAAGGGCGAAGCTAATAATTGGTGGGAACCCAATAAAGGACTAGCAGGCGAAGGAGTTATTATGTGGGACAGATTTAAGAATTTCTTTTCGGAGAATAAGCAACAAGATATGGAAGTTAAGTTTATGGAGCTGAGACAAGGAGGTATGTCAGTCGCAGAGAACGCGGCAAGATTTAAAGAGTGGGCTCGATTCACCTCGCATCAGGTGGATACGGAGGCCAGGAAAATAGAGAGATTTGAATTAGGATTGAAACCAAGGGTGCAGAAGAAAATAGATGTATTGAAGATTAAGACTTTTTCTGATCTTTTGGAAAGGGCTATCATTGCCGAAGGAGGCATTGAAGCCATAGTGCGATTTAAACAAGATAAGAAGACTGGCCAGAAAGGGCCAAAAGTGGGAAGCAGGCGGAGGCAGCAACCCCAATAAGAGTAAATGGATGGAGAGCCAATCATCCGGAGGTGGCAAATCTGGGGGAAAGGCTAAGAAAAGTTTAAGGTGCAGTAACTGTAGAAGGAACCACTCGGGGGAATGCTTGAAGGGGAAGAACGCATGTTATCATTGTGGACAACCGGGGCACATGGCTCCTCAATGCCCGAATAAGCCAAAAGGAGGATGTTTCGCGTGTAGAGCCACAGACCATCAAATCAAGGACTGCCCGAAGTGAAAGGGCGTTGCAGCTAGCGGCAACCGCAATAACAAGGACGTAGTGTCAGGTATCATCCCGATCAATTTTATAGATACATATGTGTTATTCGATTCGGGTGCCACCTGCTCTTTTATTTTTGAAGAATTTATTAAAAAGTTAGACTTACCCCGTGAGAAATTAGAACACCCTATGAGCGTAGGAGTAGCAAACAAGGAAGTTATCCCCGTAGAATACATTCATAGGAATTGTTATACTGATTTGAAGGGAATTTGTGGATGTCTTCCCAAATGAGATTTAGCAGCAATAGTTTTTGCCTTAGAGTTTTGGAAGCATTATTTGTATGGCGAGAAGTGTGAGATATACACAGTCTGAAGTATATCTTCACACAAAAGGAATTAAACATGAGGCAGCACCAATGGCTAGAATTGATTAAAGATTATGATTATGAAATTTTGTACCATCCCGACAAGGCAAATGTAGTGACAGATGCCTTGAGTAAGAAAGGTAGAGGGAAGTTATCGAGGTTGACCATTCAGAAGAATTAGTGAAAGATTTTTGAAAGACTAGACTTAGAGGTTAAGTATCCGATGGAGACCAAAGAGAGATTAATTACAGTGTCAGTAAGCCCGACGTTATTAGATAAGGTTAAGGAGGCACAAGAAAAGGACGAAGTTTGTGATAACATCATGAAGCGATTAGCTGAAGGTGATGAGTTAAAATTTAAGATTGATAGCACTGAACTGTTAAGATTTGAAGGACAAATTTGGGTACCGTTAGTACTAGAACTAAGAGAAGATATTTTGCTAGAAGCATTTTTTGGAAGGAAAGTGTCGAGCACCGTTGTGTTGAGACGAGGTAGGTGAACGTTGACTGTTGGGACCAGAAGTGGTACAGCAGACGGTAGAGATTATTTAAGTGATAAGAGCGAATTATCTGTTTTTATTAGAGTAACTTTATTTTTACAATTCCGAGGACGGAATTTTTATAACGGGGGAGGGATGTAACGACCAGGAATTTTAAGCTCCTTATTAATTTTATATGTGATTTAAAATTTTTAAGAGTTAAATTTTCAAATTTATTTAAACCTTATATGGTTATGTGCTTATGTGAATTTAACCTATGCGAATAAATGCTAGGATTTTTATTAAAGGGAATCACTAATGGTTATTTAACTTATTAGATTAACCCTGAGACTTTTATATCAGAATATTGATAAAAGTGTTATTAATTATATATTCAAATTTCTTGAATATAGTTTAGAGATTTAATCGTGATTGATTAATTGATATTTAAGTAATTAATTAATAACGTATGAAATTATTATTGTTGTTGATTTATAATTATTATGAATAAATAATAATTAATGAATTGGGAGTAATTAATCGATAATGTGATGATTAATTATTATTATGAATAAATAATAATTAATGAGTAAGAGATTAATAAATATATAATATTATATTTACTTGATTAATTGTTATATACAAGTATATGTTATATTAAACCTTTAGTATATGGTAGTTAACTATATATTATATATAAAGTGACACATTAATATGATTATACATTATAAATTATATAATGAAATTAATGTCACTATGTGAGTTACTTGACATATGTGGGTGGAATTAAATGAATACCCTATTTCCTTATATTAATAAACGATTATTATTAATAATGATTTCAATAAGTTATTATAACTATTATAATAACATATATTATAATAATAATACCCAATTGCTTTATATTCAGTGTAAATATAATGTACATGGATTATATGATTGGTGTATATGTATCTACTTGATGCATTATATTTTTGCTAATTGAAATAACATTGTAGCTCCCATTTAAATGTATATGGAATGGATACATGTAGCTTAATTATATACTATATGTATAAATATATATAACATTGGTACATGGAATGCAAGTTGCTGAGTTAATATTAGGGCCCCTCTTCTCTTCATTCTTCATACGTAAACTCCCACATGGCTACACCACTCTACTTCTCATCATTTTCTTCACAACTATAGCTAATCATGAGATGGGGAGTGGGTTTCATAATTTGATTTACCAACTACTCAACCCCCAATCCTTGACCATTATGTAATCTTGCTATCCTATGGTTTGATTTGGTGAACAAAGGCAAGAACCGGGTAAGAAAATGGCTATATAAGAACTCTTCCCTTCTCCTTCATTTCATTGCTGAGATTTCTTTAAGTATAGAATTGATAGCAAGAGAGATATCAGTGAGGGAGAAGTGGATATACAAATTGCAGAGGTATAATTTCTATAGTTTCCAGTCTTGTTCTTCATTATCTAATTCTTGATTATGCGAAATTGAATGACCATTTGATTGAAGAATGCTTGCTATGTATTATATAAGTTGTTATGTTTAGAATTGCAAAATATCATGTTAGAATAGAATTCGTTGGAATTTTTCTGAGATGGTTTGAGTCTCTGCCCAGCAGAGGCAGTTCCTGGATGGCCCAGGCAATTGAGCAGCTGTGCCAGTGTTACACTGGCCAGCGGCGCAGCTGCGCCAGGCCTGCACCAGACCACTTGATTTCTGTTTTGTTTTCTGTCCATGCTATCTTGATGGTACTCTTTGGTCAAGAATGGAAACTGATATTAATTCATAATATAAACTTCTTGGTACTATACGTATGTCATAGCCATGATAGTATGTGTTATATAAGGAAAGCGTATGTTTTGGAAATGAAAATTATAGTTTCGAATGTGAACTTTGTCATATAAGTAGCATGTACATATTCTAATTTTATGAGCATGACCGTATGGTCTATATTGACACGAAATGTACGTTTAAAGTGTTGAACACACTAGCATGCACGATTACAAGATTTCAATGATTTCAAAGAGAAACTTAAGACATTTGAAAACAAACTTGACCAAGAATTTTGTCGTTTAGATTCGGACCATATGAGGATGTTTACGTGGTTTAGATATACATTCTAATACATGTGAGTAATGGTTACGAGATACTTTACATGTATCGTATTGTCTTTTTAACTTGGTGTACCTTGTAATAGAAACTTAGAATGTGAAATAGCATTGATTACCATGTGAATTATATTATGATCATGCAAGCATGTCATTATGCCTATAGACATATTGACATGAGCATCTTTTGGTTAAAGCATGGATTTCACATATGCGCGTATTCATAGAAAATGAATCTCAAGTATGGACTATATGATTAAAGTATACACGTGTAGTATACGCACAAGCATGACTACTTAAACATGGTTTAACCTTGTTATTTGATAACATGACTTTAGTAACCAATCTTGAAGCATGAACTTATATTGTTTAAAGTATGTGAATATCCGACATACAAACATGTGGTCTTAAAGTGGACATAGAATGAACATGTTAGCTTTCGAACTTGAGTTATATAAACTTGATAAACATGTGTGTTGATTTATATCAGTAACTAGAAGTGCTATGTGTTCAAGCCTATATTAACGCATAGAAACTAAGTAATCTAAAGTTAGTAAATCTGAAGACAAGATTAGATTGACTTACGTGAACTATGTGATAGAATTATATAATGACTAGATTCTTGTATGTGTGAATTTATATTAGTTTATATATACTAATTGGAGAGACCGACTTGTTAATATTAGGTCGTTCCAACGCCGTTTAATTAAAGCTATAATTATTTGTAGCTGAGTAAACAGGCAAGTTTTCTAGACCCTTGCAGTACTTTATTCAAAAGATATTGTAAGCAAGTTTTTCGAACTTCACTCTTTGATTGTGCAAGTTCCTTTGAAACCATTCTTGTATTATTTGCAAGTCTCCTTTACTTTACTCAAATTTATATGGAGCATGGTATTATTATATTGCAAGTTTTCCTGAACTACTCTTTTATTTGAGCAAGTTTTTCTTGACTTATACTTATTTATTGTACAAGTATCCGGACCCTATTGTGCAACTATTCTAAAATTTTGTACTACCTTATTCAATGAACTGTGTAAGCGAGTTTCTAAACTTCACTTGTTTTGGTAAAAGTTTCCTATCCTTCTCATATTGTATCGAGTAGGTTATTATTGTATTGTGCAAGTTCTCCGAACTTCACATTTTGAGTATTGTGAATGTTCCTCGAACTTCAGACTTTGAGTATTCTGAAAGTTCCCCGAACTTCACACTTTGGTTATTGTGAAAGTTCCCCGAACTTCATATTTTGAGTATTGTGAAAGTTCCCCGAACTTCACACTTTGGTTATTTTGCAAATTCCCGAACTTCATTTCTTTATTATGAAAGTTCTCTAAGTTATACAAACTCGTATATTGTGCAAGTATCTTATCTTTGTGTTTACTTTACTCAAAGAACGTTGTAAGCAAATGTCCTAACCTATGCATTTACTTTATGCAAGGGATCTATTATGGTGAAATTCCCCGAATTTCACTCTTTGATGTTGTAAGTGTCTAAGCCTATGCATTTATTTTATTCAAGGAATCTATTATCGTGCAAGTTCCCTGAACTTCACATTTTGAGTATTGTGCAAGTTCCCCGAACTTACACAAATTCATATATTGTGCAAATTCTAAACTTCACTTTGTGCAAGTTCTCTATCCTTCTCATATTGTATTGAGTAGGTTATTATTGAATCGAAAGTTGTTTACTTAATTGCTTGAACTTTATTTTTAAGCATGTTATTTAGTGGTTTAATTACTTATCAATTATTCCACATTGATATTATTGATGTCCGCACCTAGTGTATTTGAGCTTGTACAGTCTTGGACTTGTACATTATTCAAGGTTCTAAATTTCTTGAACTATGCCAGTAAGAGTCTAAACCTTTGCTCGGTCAGACTAGTGTATGAAGTTTTCTTTGAAGCTAATCCAAACCAATTGATGGTAAGGATTCTTAGACGGAACAGAACACCCCTCATATATAGGAGTGTGCCCAGGTATCTAATATATATGATACGCATAAGCAGATATAAGTGTTATGCATATTCACGTTGTGCCCGAGGCTGATCTCCTCGAGGTACTTAGTCTCTGTAGCCAGAAGTCCAGTAATCCCAAAAAAGTCAATTTGCTATTGAACCCATTGGAAAGTTATAGTTCAAAGTCTACTCGACTATCAGTCATTATAAAGGCAATTATTATCTTTGCTTTTAATAGTCATATTATTGAATCTTTCTGATATTCACAGTGTTGAATCATGCAGGTTGTTGAACCTTACAGATATTCATATCATTGAATTAAACAGATATTCATAGTATTGAATCATACTGATTGTTGAATCATTCTAACATTTTTATTGTTGAATCTTTAAGATATTCATTTTGTTGAAATCATTGTCAAAAAAAATTTCATTCATCATGATATATCCTTTATTGTTGTATTTAAACTTGCTAAGCAAACTTGTTGCTCATTCTTGCTATATCATGACTTATATTGCAGTTGAGCCCGAGCCCTCAGGGAAGGACAAGGGTAAAGGAAAGATATAGGATGGTTTGCAAGTAGCAAACTTTGTCTTTATGATTTATTTAATTACTGTTAATGTAATATGAACCCTAATGTTTATTCTAGGGTATATTTGTATTGATGTATTAAGGTTATCGAATCTTGGAACTAGTAACACTTTTTAAATGAACGACGTACGTTTATTATTTTCCACATTTTTAGTTATCGTATGCTGTTAGAGGTGGATGTTAGTATTGTATCATGGTGATCGGACCGTTGTCAGAGGACCCAGATTCGGGGGTGTCACAGTTAGTATCACCTAGGATTGATTTAAGTATTATTCAGATGTTGTAACCCCATAAGGGGAGGATTTCTTTCTATCTATTTCATGATTTGCAGTTATTATGGGAAGATAGATATATGATATTTGTACAGTGAGCACCAAATCCCGTGGAAATTGAAGTATCCGGATTTTGGGGTGTCACATTATGACTCATAAGTTATTTCATGATTCTTTTGTTATCGAATTCTTAAGTTATCGTAAGTTGATTCAACTGCTCCTTAGTTAATGATAGTTGAACTCCAATTTGTCCTTTGAGCTTATCCAAACCAAACTTTCTTTGGTGCGGACTTGTTAATCAAACTGAGATGAGTAACCCTAGTAATAGGGGGTTACTATGCAAAAGCGTTAAGATGTTTGTGCACAATACATGGTACGAAGGGCTGATCCCCTAAGTATGAGTTAGAGTCCATATAGTCTAACGACTGTTAAAGGTTTAAATAGAAATGTTTATAACCTGGGATATAGTTCAAGGTCTTATGATCCTCAGATGAATTCTAAATTCTATATTCAATTCTTGATTATCGATGATAGAAATATTATTCAATTCAGTTGAAGTTATTTAGTAATATATCATCATTATTGATTGTTATTTCAAGTGAGCTTTTGTTTGCTCACTCTTGCATTTATATAACCATTGCAGCCAAAGTTGAAAGCGTTGACGAACCGTCAACTAGAAAAGGAAAAGGACAAAATGAACAAGTGAAGACTTGTTCATATTTGATATGATTTATAATAAGACTTAATTTTATTATGTGATGTTTTATTTTCCGCATTGATGACGTTTAAGGTTAGAAACCTGAGAATTTTTGAACAAAGTTTTATTCTTTTTTAAAGGAAGATTTTATTTGGTTAAGGTTGTAATTTATTTTGCATTCCTTATTTACTGGCAGTAGTTATATTTTATTTAGATAGTGAACACCAAATCTTGTGGAAATGAAGTACCCAGATTTGGGGGTGTCACAAGTTGGTATCAATGCCTTAGGTTATGAACCTTAGGTGGGGAACCTTAGGAAGTAGCCTTATAGGAGATCAAAAAGATGGTGTTGATAGTTCAAGATAATAAATTACCTTATGCGCTATGTGTTTATGTGTAGGTACTCGAAGATTGTCGATTGATGTCACGTAATAATTAAACCTTAAAATTTTGTGTCAGGATGACGAATGTTGGAGAGTCCAGTCAGGATAGGGAGGAGTTACCCCAGATGCCTAGGGATGATGAGCCCCTGAGACATCCATACTTTTTAGGAGTAGTTGGTTTAGAGAGAGCCATCTCCATTGATCATAGTAGTGGGTCATGAGCATGAGCCAGTCTTTGACCGAGACGATGAGGATAAATTAAATTTAAAATTTATTATAGTCGTACTCTATAATGGTCGAGATATAGTACCTGGGCTAAACTATTCCGTCAGAGAGCGACGGTTAATACGAATTAGCAACCGATCTAACTCACTGTGAAAGACAGTGTAGATGAGACGGGAAACTAGTTTATTGGTTGTTTGTGGAAAACCACTCAGTGTACTATATTGAATACTGTTAGAGACTCGATGTGTGCTAAGTATAGAGAAACTAAGAACGACATAAAAGAGAAGTCAGCGAAGTGTGTCAGAGTGGAGGATGATTGCTTGAAGGCTACTCAACGTGCAGATCGTGCAGAGGACGAGGTTCAAGCAAAGAAGGCCAAGATGAAGGAGATAGACTATGCGTTTCATTCGGCTATAGATAAGGCCTAGGATCGTGTCTTTTATTACCCAGCTCCGTTCAAGGATTTGCCATGGTATAGGGTGGATCATAGGACAGTGTTTCGGGTGATGGAAGAAGAACGTGAAGAGGTTGTGCGATGTCTTAACATGCCTAGATAGTAGAATAATAAACTATGTGTTTCTTTATGAATTAAATAAATGTAAATCCCAGAATTTGAGATAATAATGGGATAAGATAATGATGTAATCCTGCAACTTATTTCAGTTCAGGAAAGATGATGTAAATAGAGAGATGCTATCTATTCTATATTTTTAAAAAAAACCTATGAATGAATAAATAACGAAGTTTATTGATGTACTATGTGTTCAAGTGTGATTTGATTTATTTTAAATGTTTAAGTTTGAACTTAAATATTTAAAAGACGAGTAGAGATCTAATAGTAGTATATCTTAACAGAAAGATGCCTCCGAGAAGAAGACCAGTACGACAACCACAAGAAGGTTCTACAAATAACAACAACAACGATGAGGCGAAGGCCAATCCAGTTCAGCAACTGGTGAATTTACTGACGGGAGCGGTTGCGAATCAGCCGCAAGTTCAAGTTGCGACGTTCAAGGAATTCAAAGCGGTAGGACCGCCAAAATTCTAGGGATCTGTTAACCCAATAGAGGCCCAGGCGTGGGTGATGGAAATGGAGAAGGTCTTCGATGTGGCCAAAATAAGTGATGACCAGAAGTTGGCTTTTGCGACATTTATGCTTAAGTCAGAAGCTAGCTATTGGTGGCAGGCTAACAAGACTCAAGGAGGTGAAGGTGTGATAGCATGGGACCGATTCAATGAGATGTTGTTTTAGATGTATTTCCCAGTAAGCTCGCAGAACCATATGGAGGTTCAGTTTTTAGAGCTGAAGCAAGGAGCAATGTCGTTTATAGCTGTGTTGAAAAAGGCGATCATTATGGATGGGGGAAGCGATGCCTTGACCAGGATTAACTAAGTCATGAAGAAGAAGAAGAAGAATGAGACAGAGAATAATGTTGGTGGTAGTGGTACCAACTATAAGAGAAAGTGGAACGATAACACATCTGCTGGGAGTTAACAGGGAAGCCAGCAGAAGAAAAGAATTAACGCATGTGTTACATGCGAAAAGAATCACACTGGAGTGTGTTTGAGGGGAAGGCGAGTATGTTTTAATTGTGGTCAGGAAGGCCACATTGCTCTGAATTGTCCTAACCCAAAGAAGGGAGCGCTCTTCACATGCGGGTCCAAAGATCATATGGTTCGAGATTGCCCAAAAAAGCCAGCTGGAGGGGCGACAGGCGGGAGAGGAAATGGAAGTGACAACACTTTGGCTATCGCTGGACCACCGCAGACGAGCTGACCCATTGCCAGAACATTCAACATGACCGTGCAGGATGTTGTACAGTCGAAGGATGTGGTGTCAGGTATCATTCCGATTAATAGTATTAATGCTTATGTATTATTTGATTCGGGTGCTACTTGTTCATTTATATCTGATGACTTTGCTAAGACTTTAAACTTACCTAAGGAGAAATTAATATACCCTTTGAATATAGAGATTGCAAATAAGGAGGTTATTCCTGTTAGATTTGTACACAAGGATTGTAGGTTGAACATTAAGGGTCATGAGTTGATGGTAGATTTGATTCCAATTAAACTTGGGGAGTTTAATGTTATACTGGGTATGAATTGGTTGTTCAACCGTGGGGCGGTAATTAATTGCCAGAAGAAGTCTGTAAACCGTACGACTCCGTCGAAGGTAGTGTTTTATGGCAGTAAATCGCCTAGACAAGCGAGTTATCTGACGATTATGCAGGCCAAGAAGTTATTGAAGCAAGGCTATATAGGGTACTTAGCCTATATAGTGGATACTCGTAAGGAGAGTCTAAAGATGGAAGAGATATCAGTGGTTAAGGAGTTCGTAGATGTATTTTTGAGCGATTTGCCAAGACTTTCGCTGGATAGAGAGATAGAACTCGTGATCGATTTAGCACTGGGGACTGCTCCGATATCGAAAGCCCCGTACAGAATGGCTCTGGTCGAGATGAATGAGTTGATGGTTCAAATGCAAGAATTACTGGACAAGAAGTGTATTCAACCGAGAGTATCACCGTGGAGAGCGCCGTTGTTGTTTGTGAAGAAGAAGAAAGAATCAATGCGGCTTTGCATTGATTATAGAGAGTTCAGCAAAGTCACGATCAATAATAAGTATCCCTTACCTAGGATCGATGACTTGTTCGATAAACTGAAGGGTGTTAGATACTTCTCGAAAATAGATTTGAGAAATGGATATCATCAGTTGAAGGTAAGGAGAGAGGATGTACCGAAGACAGCATTTAGAACTCGGTATGGACAATATGAGTTCTTGGTGATGTCATTTGGTCTAACGAATGCACCAGCAGCATTTATGGATCTAATGAATAGGGTGTTTAAGCTATTTTTAGACACATTCATGGTGGTGTTCATAAACTGACATTTTGGTGTATTCCAAAACTAAGGAGGAACACACTGAACATTTCAGGCTGACATTGGAATCTCTAAGATGGGAGAAGTTATACGCAAAATTCTTGAAATGCAAATTTTGGTTAGAACAGTGTGCAATTTCTTGGCTACGTGATTGACAAAGATGGAATTTTAGTAGATCCATCGAAGGTTGAAGCTGTAATGAATTGGGATCAGCCGAAGATATTGTTAGAAGTGAGGAGTTTCTTGGGATTGGCAGGTTACTATAGAAGATTTATTCAAGACTTTTCCAAAATCACAACTCCGTTGACGAATTTGACTCGAAAAACGGTGAAGTTCGTTTGGACGGGAAAGTGTGAGGGGAGTTTTCAAGAACTGAAGAAAAGGTTGAGTACTGCGCCTGTGTTGTCATTGCCTGATAGTACAAGAAATTTTGTGGTATACAGTGATGATTCACATAAAGGATTAGGTTGTGTGTTGATGCAGAACGACAAAGTCATTACTTATGCATCACGTCAGCTGAAGAATTATGAGAAAGGGTATCCGACCCATGACTTGGAATTGGCGGCATTAGTGTTTGCTCTGAAGATATGGAGACACTACCTATATGGAGAAAAGTGTGAGATATATACTGATCATAAGAGTCTGAAGTATATCTTTACAAAAAAAGATTTGAATATGTGCCAAAGGAGATGGTTAGAGCTTATCAAAGACTACGATTACGAGATTCTTTAACATCCGGGTAAAGCTAATGTTGTTGTCGATGCCTTAAACAGAAAGGGTCGAGAGAAGTTAATGTTATTAACTGCTCAAGAACAGTTGGTAAATGAGATGGCTAAGTTGGAGCTCGAAGTTAAGTATCCGAAGGAGTCGGATGAGAAATTATTTTAAGTAACTACTGATTCAACCTTGGTGGATAAGGTGAAAGAAGCACAACTATATGATGAGGAGTGTGAGAAGATCCGAAAGAGAATAACCGATGGTGGAGAGATAAAGTTCAAGATTGATAATGGTGGATTGCTACAATTTGAAGGGAGAATCTGGGTACCACCAGTACCGGAAGTCAAAGAGAAAATTTTGGACAAAGCTCATAGTTTAATATTTTTGATTCACCTTGGGAGTACAAAGATGTACCAGGATCTCAGACAACATTTCTGGTGGCCGAATATGAAGAGAGACGTTGCTGAATGTGTTGCGAAGTGCTTGACATGTCAGAAGGTTAAAGCAGAACATT
This sequence comes from Panax stipuleanatus, assembly GCA_020205555.1. Taxonomy (NCBI): domain Eukaryota; kingdom Viridiplantae; phylum Streptophyta; class Magnoliopsida; order Apiales; family Araliaceae; genus Panax; species Panax stipuleanatus. The sequence goes on from JAINUT010000433.1 coordinate 62,028, forward strand.
AAAGACCAAGTGGATTGCTACAATCGCTGGAGATTCCAGAATGAAAGTGAGAGCATATCACGATGGATTTCGTGGTTGGTCTTCCAAAGACTTAAAAGGTTATGATGCTATATGGGTTATCATGGATAGACTGACGAAGTCGACACATTTCTTACCTATCAATATTAGATTCAACTTGGATCATTTAACGAAGCTATACGTTAAGGAAATTATTTCTAGACACGGTGTTCTAGTATCAATTGTATCAGACAGGGATCCGTCTTTCACGTCAAATTTCTAGAAGCGATTATAGGAATGATTGGGAACGCAATTGCGAATGAGTACGGCGTACCATCCTCAAACTGATGGCCAGAGCGAGAGAACGATTTAGATTTTAGAAGATATGCTGAGAGCTTGTGTTATGGACTTTAAAGGAAGCTGGGATGATCATCTGTCGTTGGTGGAATTCGCCTACAACAACAGTTACCATAAAAGTATTGGCATGCCGCCTAACGAAGCATTGTACGACAGGAAATGCAGGACTCCATTATGCTGGGATGTGGTCAGTAGCGTCAACTGTTGGGACCGAAATTGATGCAACAAACTGCTAAGATCGTCAAGCTGATCAAAATGAGATTAGTAGCTACTCAGGACAGACAGAAGAAATATACCGATTATCATCGTCAAAATCGAGAGTTTGAAGTGGGAAGTTTCGTTTTTCTGAAGGTATCTTCCTGGAAGGGGAAGATTCGATTTGGCAAGAAGGAAAAACTGAGTCCCAGATTTCTTGGTCCTTTTAAGATACTGAGAAAGGTTGGCGAAGTAGCTTACGAGGTTGCATTACCTCCGGAGTTAAATCATATTCATAACGTTTTCCATATTTCTGTGTTGCGACTGTATAAACACGATTACAAGCATGTGATAGAGTATAAGCCGTTGCAATTCAACAAAGACTTAACATATGAAGAGGTTCATGTTCAGATAGTTGACAAGAAAGAGCAAGTACTTGGAAATAAAGTGATACCTTCTGTTAAGGTAATCTGGAGGAACCACAATGTTAAAGAAACAACGTGAAAACTCGAAGATGTTATAATGAAAACATATCCCCAATTATTTGATTAATTTCTTGTATAACGATTCTGGGGACAGAATCTTTTTAAGGGGGAAGAATGTGACGAATGAGTCTTTTTTAGTTGTGATTCTGGGGACAGAATCCTTTTAAGGAGGGAAGATTGTAACAAACGAGAATTTTGTATTTTAAATATTTATTGAATTAAATAAATATTTTTGTTGATTTATTTATTGAGTTGAATAATAATTAATGTGATTATGTTGTGGAGTAATTTAGTTAAGTGCAATATATTAATTAAATGGGTATTTAATATTAAATTAACGTGTAAGTAATTTTGTGATGAAGATCTAATTTAATTGAGATAATTAAATTAGATGAATATTATGTGGTATTTGTTAATAAGGATTTAAGGATTTAATGAATAATTATAGTAATGTCTAATTTAATTTAAATAATTAAATTAGAGATTTATTAATTTGTTATGTGAAATTATGATTAATGAGTAAGTTATAAATGTGTAGCAATTTAATTTATGTGGCATTTTTATTTAATGAATGGATGTTAGCTTTAATTTAATTAAATTAGAATATTGGGATTTAATTAAATAAAGTGTGACATTTAAAACTATATACTAAAAGAGTTATTAAAATAAACTAAAATGGTTTTAATTAAATTTTACCAAACAAGGTTCTTAATTCTATTTTAAATTAGTTTTATCAAACAAGGCCTTAGTCCTAAAAATCTATTTTTAAAAATAAAGGATTTTTGCCAAACAAGCCTTATGGACTTTTGATTTTCAAATAAATTGTAACTGATAATATATTAATATAGGATATTATGTTTTGTCAGTTATATATTATATGTATATTATATCTATATGTCAGTTATATATATAGTGTTAGTACGTGAGTTAGAAAATAAGAATATCAGAGAGTTAGAGAGAAAAGAGAGAAAAAGAAAGGAAGAGGAAGAAGAAGCTTGGAGAAATCAAAAGCAATAACCAAAACACATAATCATCATCACCATCATCTTCTTCTTCTAAAGGTATAATTTAGTTTAAGCTTTGTTCTTCTATGTTTTCATAGTTTTAAGTTCTCTATGATTTAAGTTTTCATGAGAATTTATATAAATATGATTTATACATGTTTAATTGTGTAGATAAACTATCATAGATGATTTATATGAGTATTTAAATGATTTAATTCATGTAAATGTGATGAACATGAAGAAATCATGTTCATAGCAATTTACAGTGAACTATTTTGGAAAAATGGTATTTTCTTCAAAATCACAAAATTAGAGGTTTTTAATTATGTGTTTTGATGTGTATATGTGTTAAAACATGTTAGAAACATAAAATTATATTTTTGTAAAACTTTATATGCATTATTTGAGTTAATTTCTGAGTTTGGTGCGAGGAAATAAGCCAAATTGGCTTTTTCCTGCACAGTTCGCAAGGCTGTCTGCGTCTGACTGTGCCAGCTTTGTGAGTAAACTGGGTGCTGCAGCGCCACTACAGAGTCAAGTGTTGTGGCACGGCGTGGTAGCGCCAGTTATGTTTGTTAACTGCAACTCTACATCGCCGAGACTGAAAAGAGAGAGTGCTGACGTGGCAGCACGGCAATGCCAGTTCTAAGTGTAACTAGTGCGCTGCAGAGCCCCTGATGATGTGGTGACGCGGCAGCGCCGGCTGCAGTTCATTATGTGGCGCTGCAGCGTCACCTATGCAGATTAGCCAAAAAATTATATTGAAATGTATAATTTTATGAGAATGATAATGTAATAAATATAAAAGTATGTTAATAAAATTATATGCTAATGGAACAGTATTGAATCATATTTTTAAATATGAAATGTATAATTTTAAATTATAATTTGGTTAATTATAATTTGATTAATGTGAATGTATGATTTAATATTATAAGTTAATTATAACTTGATTAATTATTTAGTTTGATGTGAATGTATGGGTTGATCATGTTAGGTAATAACTAGTGATTTAACCTAATAACTAAAGAATGATGAGTTAACCTAGATGGGTTAACTAATGATGTGAATTAGCTATATGGTAACTAATTTATGTTATGTTGTTAATTATGTGTACATAGGATAATTGTGGAATGGGTTAATAATTGCTAGCTTGCGCATGAGGCAAGTTCCTAAATCTTTCTTTTACATTAAGCAAGTTTTCTTACCCTAACTCGGATATGATACTTTTACATTGTGCAAGTTTTCTAACTACACCTTTATTTGAGCAAGTCCTTTTATTCTGCGATGTACAAGTATTTTATTGAAGTTCATTATTGAAATAATGTAACCTTGACTTAATTGTTCAAGCAAGGCTTTAATTATATCTTTCAAATGCTTTAAGTTTATTTCTAAAGCTTGACTGTTGAATATGATGTCTATTGTTATGACTCATAAGTTATTTCATGATTCTTTTGTTATCGAATTCTTAAGTTATCATAAGTTGATTCAACTACTCCTTAGTTGATGATAGTTGAACTCTAAATTACCCTTTGAGCTTATCCAAACCAAACATTCTTTGCTGCGGACTTGTTAATCAAACTAAGATTAACAACCCTAGTATTAGGGGGTTACCATGCAAAAGTGTTAAGATGTTTGTGCACAATACATGGTATGAAGGGCAGATCCCCTAAGTACGAGTTAGAGTTCATATAGTCTAACGACTGTTAAAGGTTTAAATAGAAATGTTTAGAACCTGAGATATAGTTCAAGGTCTTATGACCCTCAGATGAATTCTAAATTCTATATTCAATTCTTGATTATCGATGATAGAAATATTATTCAATTCAGTTGAAGTTATTCAGTAATATGTCATCATTATTAATTGTTATTTCAAGTGAACTTTTATTTTCTCACTCTTGTATTTATATAACCATTGCAGCCAATGTTGAGAGAGTTGACGAACCGTCAACTAGCAAAGGAAAAGGCAAGATGAACAAGTGAAAACTTGTTCATATTTGATATGATTTGTAATAAGACTTAATTTTATTATGTGATGTTTTATTTTCCGCATTGATGACGTGTAAGGTTAACAACCTGGGAATTTTTGAACAAAGTTGTATTCCTTTTTAAAGAAAGATTTTATTTGGTTAATGGTGTAATTTATTTTGCATTTCTTATTTACGGGCAGTAGTTATGTTTTATTTAAATAGTGAACACCAAATTCTGTGGAAATGAAGTCCCCGAATTTGGGGGTGTCACAGATCTTTTGGTTCACTTGGTGGCTCTAGTGAACCAAACTAGAATAAAAGTCCATAAATAATCTGGGTAGAATATAGTATTCTATATGTGCTTGCTAGTATTATATATATTATATTGTATGCAAAAATGTTTCGCAAGTTTTAATAAAATGACGCGTATTATATATATATATATATATGTGTGTGTGTGTGTGTGTGTGTGTGTGTGTGTGTGCATGCGCGCTAAACAAGATGAGACTAATAATAACAAACTCCTTAAAGAAATTATTTTAAGTTTAAAGCGTTCAAAGATATTTAGAATATCGAACGTCGCCTTCTAGCATGATAAAATTAATAAAGTATTAAATATTTAATATGAGTTTGTTGTGCTATCCACAAGGCAATTATTAAGAATTTAAGATGTTAATTTAATCATATTTGATGCTTATAAAGAAAATTGAACAATATTGTTTTATTGTGCTATCCACAAGGATAATATTTTTTTTATTTGAATATATGGAAGTGCTAGGTTGGACTTAACTTAAATTATTTTAGTTCGGATGTGCACACACTTGACCATTATGATCTAAGAGATAAAATAAAAAGGAGTTACATGTTGATGTAATTAACAAAGAGTTGTCTACCTATTTATTTATATATGGTTTGTTGTGCTATCCACAAGGCTATATACATTTGAAATAGGATCCTTATTCTCACTAAAAAAAATTAATTAGATGTTGCCGAACTATATAAGTGAGGGTAATATAGTTTGAAGAAAATAGTGGTAGATACCAATTTACCTAATTTATTTTGGTATGTAAAATTAATTAAATGAATGTTTGCTAAAATGTTGTCTTTTCACATGCAGAAATTTAAAAATGTCGAAATCACTAATTTCACTGTGAAGCATACTTGATGCTAACAAACTGACCAGACCGAATTACACAGACTGGTTAAGGAATCTGAGAATAGTTCTCACTACTAAAAAGATTCTTATGTCCTAAATTCACCTGTCCTTGAAACCGTTCAAGAAACAGCCTTTGAGGAAGAGATTGCCACTATTTTAAAGTGGTAGGATGATGCATCTATGGCTCAATACATCACGCTCGTATCCATGAATAACGAGCTTCAGCGTCAGCATGAAAATATGGATGCTCCTACTATGTTGCTTCACCTCAAAGAGTTGTATGGTGAACAAAGTAGGACTGCTAGATATGAGATATCTAAGGAGCTCTTTCGATCTCGGATGACCGAGGGCACTGCCGTTGAGACTCATGTCCTAAGGGTGATCAATATGTTTGAATGCCTTGGACAGCTTGGGTTCGTCATGGATGCGGAGTTGAGTCAAGACTTAGTCTTGCAGTCACTCCCTGAGACCTTCTCACAATTTGTTATGAATTTTCACATGAATAAGTTGGATGTCAGCTTGCTTGAATTACTTAACATGTTGAAAACTGTAGAAGGTCACTTCCCATCCAAGAAGAACCATGTCTTAATGGTGGATAATTAGTCCAAGAAAATGAAGAGGCCCAAGGTATCTTATGAAAAGAAGAAATCTAAGAAGGCTATGGGCAGGGCGAAACTGAAGGATCAAAAGAAACCTGATCCAGCTAGCAAAGGAATTTGCTTCCAGTGCAACGAGCCGGGTCACTGGAAGAGGAACTTCAAGAAGTTTTGGGTAGAGAAGAAGCTTGGAGAAGCTTTGACTTCCAATCAAGGTTTGTTCATGACTGAAATTAATTTTTCAGAAAGTTAAAATTCTACTTGGGTATTGGATACCGGTTATGGTTCTCACATATGTAATACTGTGCAGGAAATGGTTAAAAGTAGAAAGCTGAACAAGGATGAGGTTGTTCTACGAGTGGAAAATAGAGCAAAGGTTGCTGCATTAGCTGTAGACACTTATTGTTTAGCACTGCCTACGAGAAAGTCCATAAATTTAAATAATTTTTATTTTGTTCCGAATATCATTAGAAATATTATTTCTGTTTCCGTATTAGATATAGATGGATTTGACATTATAATAAAGAACAACAATTGTTCTATTTATAATAATAATATTTTATATGGTGTTGGTAATTTGCGAAATGGACTTTATATACTTGACTTGCATAAAAATATATTTCAAATTGAACAAACTAAGAAAAATAAAAGAGATGATGTTAATTATACCTATATGTGGCACTATAGACTCGATCATATCAATGAAATAAGATTATCCAAGTTGCATAAGGATGGGCTCTTAGAGCTATCTGATTTTAAATCATATCCAACTTGTGAATCTTGTCTCATGGGTAAAATGTCTAAATCTCCTTTTAGTGGAAATGGAGAAAGAGTTACAGAGTTGTTAGCGTTGGTTCACACAGACGTTTGTGGACCTATGACAACGAATGCATGGGGAGGGTATTCTTATTTTATTACTTTCACTGATGATCACTCAAGATTTGGATATGTGTATTTAATGAAATACAAATCTGAATCATTTAAAAAGTTCAAAGATTTCAAAAGTGAAGTAGAGAAACAAACTGGCAAAAGTATTAAGATTCTTTGATCGGATCGAGGTGGAGAATACTTATGCAGTGAGTTTCTCAATTGTCTCAAAGACAATGGTATAATCTCACAATGGACTCCACCAGGTACACCACAGTTAAATGGAGTATCTGAAAGGAGAAATTGAACATTATTGGACATGGTTCGTTCCATGATGAGTTTTACCGATCTTCCAATTTCCTTACGAGGTTATGCCCTAGAAACGGACTGTATACCTACTTAACAAGGTGTCTACCAAATCCTCCCCAAAGACTCCATATGAGATGTGGAAAGGGAGGAAACCAAATCTTAAGCATGTTAAAACTTGGGGTTGTCCAACTTATGTCAAAAAGTTTGAAAATGATAAGCTACAGACTAAATTCAAAAAGTATAGATTTGTGGGATACCCTAAAGAAACTTTAGGGTATTATTTCTATCATCCAACTGATCAAAAGGTGTTTGTTGCGAAACATGCTGCCTTCTTGGAAAAGAAGTTTATCCATGAAGGGGTCAGTGGGAGTAAGATATATCTTGAAGAAGTTCAAGAACCACAAATTACTACGGATCAAAGTCAGGTACCTGACCAAGTGGATGAACTGTAATACCCGAGAATTTTCATATATTATTAAATAAATATATTAATGAAAATGAGAATTTATTTGAATATAAATGATTTTGTGTTATGAGATGAATTAATTCAATTATATATAATTGAATAATTATAATAATTGAGAAATTGGTGGAGTTTGTGATAAACTCGTTGATTGCCTTGTGTGGTGCAGTGACGTAATATAAGAATGATTATATTAATTTAAGCGAACAATTAATCTATATTAATTGTTAATCGAAGAATATTAATTAACTGTTATAAAATACTAATGAGGATTGATTAATAATATGTGATTATTATTATTGCAAGAAACATAATAATAATGAGCAACATGTTTATAAATATAATAAGATTTATATCAAAGTGATAATTAATCATATAAGGGTTAATTAAATTGTTATGGAGGTTAACAATTATATTGATTGATGTAGGATATGTGTATATTATTAATTAATATTCAATTTATAAGATGAGAAATTATATGTGCAAGCATGCGAATTAAATGTGTAGCATATATTAGCTGACTATGTATTATGTGAAGTGTAATATGACACTATTATATGGTAAGGCTTATTAAACCATGTGAGCTACTTGATTAATAACTTGTGTGACAATAAATATGTGGGTATACATTGTATAATATATCATGAACATATTGTAAACAATTAGTTTTAATAAAGGAGACAGTGTAATGTGTTAACATCTGATTAGATTATATCCAGTATTAACAAAATGTACATGGATTATATGTGTCAATTTACACTTACTACAGTATATGAATTATTGTGACATTTCAATTAAAGACCTAAGTGTCTAAATATGTGTGTGTATATAACCTAAGTATTAACACTAGTTTGTTTACAAATTGGAAATGCTGAGATTTTTATGCCTTGTCCCATAATAATAAGACACAAACCTTGTACACGTAAAACACTCATGAAGCTAGCCTACTCCTACCTTCTCAAACTCAGCATTCTAGCAAATCATGATACGGGGAGTGGGCACAACAGTGTTCTTCAACCACTCTACCAACTCTTCCTTAGCTGATATACAAAGCTTCAATCTAGTGGTTCAATTTAATGGACAATTGCATTGTCTGTGTAAGGATTCTTCTATAAATAGCAGCCATGTTTCTTCGTTTTCAATTTGCTGAGAGTTTGCATAAGTGGTGAGTGAAAGCAATATACATATATCAGTAGGAGAAGTTGGATTAGCAGCAAACTATATTTGAATCCTAGCAGAGGTATAATCCCTCTTCCTTTGTTCTTCATTTTCGTTTTCTGTTTCCGAAGTTTCCTTCAAATTTTTGATTATGCCAAATTGGTTCATGATTGGTTTGTAGAACCCTTATATTGTTGTTATATGAACATACATACGTGATGGAACCACTATATAGCTTTCTTGACTTTCATTTCCATTAGTTGCTCTGTAATTTCTGTAAAGCATCGAATTCGTGAAATTAGTTGGAGTTCATGAAATTGGGAATCGTTTGGGCGATTGCCTGTTATATAAGCATATATATGTGTTAGTAAGTTAAAAAGGATTGTCTAATAGCATCTGGGTATGTTGAAATCGATGAAATGGGAAGTTTGGGGACAGTTTTGGCTGCAGCGAACTGAGTCTGCAATGCCGCGCCGCAGCGCCGATGCACAGCGTTAGCTGCGCGCTGCAGCGCCAGAACGCGGCAGTACCAGCGTCTCCCACGCCGCAGCGCCAATCCCAGGGCATTATGCCCCCGCCGCAGCGCCAGATTGTGGTTGCTGTTGCCGCGCCGCAGCGCCGGCCTCTGTGTTCAGTTTTCTGCATTCTGCAACAAAACTGTTATATACCAATTGTTTGATTTTTTGTTTAAACAAGCATGGGAGCATGATTAATACATATATATAAACCTAATGAGGCAATGTAAGCATGTTTTAGTATATTAGCATGCATGGTTAACCAAACGACATATAGTTTAAAAACAAACTTAAAGTTTCATAAACAAACGTTAACATATATAAAGCATGTTAATATTCTGATTTTTCAAGGCATGTCGGTATGAGGTAGAGATGTATGAAAGACATATTAAGTTATGTATATATGGTTCATAGTATGACAAGAGCCTGTTAGACCTCACTATTGAACATATCTAACAAAAATACAAGTTTTGAAGGTTGATATTGACATGTAAAGACCATGTATACATTCTGACTTTTCGAGCATGTTTATAGGGCCTTGAAATGCATGAAAAGCATGTTAACTTGTGTATATGGGTTTCATAAGGAAGCATGAACATGATAGACCTTATTAATGAACTATACTAACAAAGTATAAGCTTTGAAGGTGAACGTTGGTATGTTATGACGAGAATTAGAATCTGACATTTATGGACACATGTGATAGTACTCTTAGACTCATTCATGTGTCATGCATGTATATATACCATGATTAGTTGCCGTGATTAAAGTTTAGCATAAACAAAGCATGTTTTCAAGATAATAACAATGCTAGCTACATATATGCAGTACGAGTACTCATGAGCATGACTAATACAAGTTATATGAATATCTTGTGTGTTTAAAAGCGACCATGTTAGACCATATGAGTTCGTGTCATTGAATGGCTTTAAGTATTAACTTAAGAATCTATACCATGTACGATTGGATTTGGAAAAGTTATACAAGCATGAAAGTATCCTTTAAATATGAATACATGCTACGTGATATTATATGATGTTACTTGAACCCGATTTTGACGGTTAACTTAAGGTGATGCTGTAACTTGCTAAAATGAAATATATTTATTATTGATTGTGGTCTTATGTGATATTAATAATATGCAAGCATGTTTGCTAATTGTTGAGATCTTATATAATATGAGAATGGGTTTAAACTCTAAAGAAGGAACGTTAAGGATAGAAATTATATTCTATATAACTATGTAGCTAGGTAAAACTTACCTTATGTGTTGATCGTATATTCAAAGAGAAAATGTGAAGTTAAATTATATGACTAATGAATATCATATATATACGTAACTGTATTACGATAGGAATTCGAAAGTGTTGATTGCTTTTCGTGGATAAACTACGCTAAAGGCAAGTTCTCTTACTTACACTCTTTTAAAGTGCAAGTATCCTAACCGACGCATTTACTTTATGTAAGAAAATCTATGATTGTGGAAGTTTCCTAACTTATACTCTTTTACTATGCAAGTATCCTATCTTGTATATTGCGAACTAGTTTCCTACTTAATCGGTTGAATTGAATTAGCATACTTGAACTCTTATTTCATTAAAGCTATTATTCATGTTGAACTTAGTATTGTTCTTGAATATTGTGAAAGTGTCTATGCCATTTGATTCGGTTGGACTTATGTTATTGAAAAGCAACCCAAACTAATTGATTGGTGCGGGATCTTGTATTTGACTGAGAAGAACAACCTTCTTTGAAGGGAATATATAAATTGTCGGAGAACCGACGTGCACACTTGAGTATGATTGATTGTTATGCATAACAAGGGTACTTTAGGCTGATCACCTGTTGTACCTGTTTTTGTTGGATTTTTAGTTTATTACTGTCAATTCTAGTAGAAGTTCATAGTCCGTAGTGACTACTCAGTATTCAATTATTTGAAATCTTGAATTGACTTATTATTGAATCATATTGATATTATCCTGTCCTTAGCGACTGTTATTGAGAACTGTTGATATTCTTGTTATTCTTGAGCTATCAAATCTTGCTATACCCTTTCGAGAATTGAGAATCTTATTATTCACCCTTATTGTATATTACTTGCTGGGCAATTTGTGCTCATTCTTGCTTTCCCTAAAACATTTCAGTTAAGGCAGAGCATGGCGAACCTTCGGGCATTGATAAGGGCAAGGGCAAGGCTACCAACTAGCTTATGTCTGTTATGTTTCAAATATATTAATATTGTGTGAAGATGATGTAGTAAGACTGGATTTGTTTATGTTTAAGCTTAAGTTAGATTATATAACAAGTCGTTAATTGATATTGCTATGTAATCTATTAAGTACTGTAGGTTGCGAGACTTGGGGAAATAATTATAATAAATCATTGTAAATTATTCTAGAATAGATTTTCCGCTGTGGTTGTGTGATATTTAGTTATCATTATTGCGATGTATTACCATGAGCACGTGATGAACCGAATTCGAGAGACCAAGTGGAGGTCCTAGGAATTTGGGGGCGTCACATGAACCTATTGTACCACACCCTATTCATAAATCTGGAAGAGTACTGAAGATACCTGATAGGTATAGATTTGTCATAGAGAATGACGATGAGGTACACATCATGAATGATGATAATCCATTAAATTACAAACACACTATGAGTAATAAAGACTCAGGGAAATGACTTGAAGCCATGAAATCCGAGATGGACTCCATGGATGAGAACCAAGTATGGACTTTGGTTTCACCACCTGAAGGCATAAAGCCTATTGGTTATAAATGAGTCTTTAAAAGAAAGACTAGAGCGGACGACAAGGTAGAGATCTATAAGACCCGATTGGTTGTAAAAGGTTTCAAACAAAGACAATGAGTTGACTATTATGAAACCTTCTCACTAGTAGCTATGCTCACGTCCATTCTGATTTTGCTTGCAATTGCGACTTATTACGACTATGAGATCTGGCAGACAGACGTGAAAACGGCCCTCCTCAATGGAAAACTTGAGGAGGATGTGTACATAACATAGCTAGCGGGATTTATTTCAATGGTTGGAATAAATCAACTCTGTAAGCTGTAACAATCTATTTATGGATTAAAGCAAGCTTCTAGTAGATGGAACATCTGTTTTGATGAGACAATCAAAGAGTTTGACTTTATCAAAAATGAGGATGAACCATGTGTGTACAAGAAGGTTAGTGGGAGAGTTGTTACATTCCTTGTAATATATGTTGATGATATATTACTGATAGGGAATGACATTCCTATGCTACAATCGATTAAAATCTGGTTATCTAAACACTTCTCCATGAAGAACTTCAGAGAAGCATCCTATATTTTGGGGATAAAGATCTAAAGAGATAGATCTAAAAGGATGCTTGGCTTATCCCAAGGAACGTACATTGACTCGATGTTAAAGAGGTTTAGCATGGAAGATTCCAAAAGAGGTCTCATGCCGATGAGCCATGGAATACATCTCTCTAAGAAATAGGCCCCAAAGACACCTGAGGAGAGAGACCTATGAGTAAAATTCCTTATACTTTAGCGATAGGATCTATCATGTACGGTATGATATGTACTAGACCGGTTGTCACTCATGCACTAAGTGTAACGAGCAGATATCAGTCGAATCCAGGAGAAGAACACTGAAAGGCAGTGAAAAATATCCTAAAATACTTATAAAGAACTAAGGATGTATTTCTTGTCTATGGTTAGTCTGAATTAAAACTCGAGGGCTTTATGGAGTCAAGTTTCAAACGGACCAAGATGACAGTAAATCCGTTTTGGGGTATGTATTTACCTTGAACGGAGGCGCAGTGAGTTGGAAGAGTTCCAAGCAGTAAACAATTGCTGATTCAGTGACAGAGGCAGAGCACATAGCTGCAAGTGAAGCTGCAAAGGAAGATGTTTGGATGAAGAAGTTCATAACCTAACTTTGTGTGGTTCCTAGCATTGGAGGAGTAGTCCCCTTGTACTGTGACAACACCAGAGCTGTTGTATAGGTTAAGGAACCCAGGTCTCATCAGAAATCCAAACACATGTTGTAGCGATTTTACTTGATCAGGGAGATCATTAAAAGAGGAGACATTACCTTGGAGCGTGTAGGCTCTCAAGAAAATATTGCAGATCCATTTACTAAAGCTTTAACACAACAACAGTTTGATCATCACTTAGAGAAGATGGGTATGAAATACCATTGACGATTAGCTTTAGTGCAAGTGGGAGATTGAAAGTAGTATGCACACAAGTCAATCATGTATGATGATAAAGCATATACTTTGAAAACGATCTTATTTATTTATAAATAAAAGTATTCATTTATTAAAGACATTTAATTATCTACATAATACTATTTTCATAATATGTAAATAACCCATAGTTTTAAGCAATGCTTTTAGAATCATGATGTTGATCATGCTAATGAGATCTAAATTCTTAGAAAGTTTAAAACTAAAATAGTTCCCATAGATTGATACATATGTTGCTTGCTTATTAGATAAGGATGATTGATCTCATGATCATTTGTGTGGAGACACTAAAGCAAGTATGTAGGTGCTTATTGGAGAACAAGTACACTAAACGTGACTCGCTAAGGAATGCCTAATGGAGTTTTACTTGTCTGTCAATAGAAATTCCTAATGTGATAGTAGTACAAGTGATCCTCGGACTTGAGATCATCATAGTATCTTGTGTGTAATGAATTATACTTTGACTTATTCCTTAAGACCCTTAAGGTCTATCAAAGGGTATGCTTATGTGTAATAAGTTACATATGAGATAATGAATGATCAATAAAGAATCTTCCGCTTCTAGTAAAAGAAGAGATATGTCATATGTGATTCGTTAAATGACAACCCAGTAGTCCTTGGCCAAGACAGAATGAAATTAGAAAGGAGTTTCTAATTTGCATTATTTGGAGTTGTGCATTTTCTGATCGAAATACATATAATTAAATAAAATAAGACTTGACAGTAATTCCATATCTTATATTTAATTGGGATATTGTATGGTGGAAGGATTGAATTTTACGGTAACTATTTACTCACCGATTCTTTTATGATTAATGATGAAATCTATATTATCTGAAAAGTCATTGATCGCTAGAGCAGCTTATCTCTATTGTAGAATAAATATTATTTATTTAAACAGATTTTTAGTTTAATTTATTTATTTAAACAAGATTAGAATTGTTCTAATTGATTTATTCACAACCGGTTTAATATGGAGAACCTAAAGGGTCACACTATAAAAGAAAGAATAATTATTTAAGAAGGTAATGGCATAATCGTAATAATATGTTAAGTGTAATTAATTTAATCTATGCTGATAGAATAAATTAAATTGCTTAATATTTATTATTTAATATTTTGGAAATATTAAGTATAAATTAATAAGAGAAGTCCTATTAATATTATTAGAATTATTATTATTTTAATTTTTAAAAGAGTTTAGGAATTAATTTAATATTGGTACTCTCAATTATTCTTAATGAGATTAGGAGACAAATTAATTAAAAGAGTTTAATTAATTAATCTGAATGTGTTGGGAAGCCTAGTTAATTAAAAGAGTTTAATTAATTAAACGAAACCTAATTTCTAATTGGATTAGAAGGGTTGACCAATATCTATATAAGAGGAGTCTTATATTAGATATCAGTAGGTGAAATTCTAATTGTTGGAGAGTATTCTTTTTCTACAGAGAATAGAAAACTAGGGTTTAGCTAACCACCCTCCTTTTTGAACAATTCCTCTTCCTTGGTGGATCACCTCTAAAGGCCAAACACTTGGGTGGCTAATGTTGATTAAAGGAAGAAATCCATCCCGAAGATTTAAGGAGATCACGAAGAGCAAGGAGTTGAACTCGTACCTGTGGAAGCTAGTTTCTACAAGGGTATGATTCTGATTTATCATTCTCTTTCTATTGATTGATAATTGAGCACAAGCATAATCATGTTGAGTTTGAAATAAATTTATTAAAACCTAATTTATCGCGCTTCTGCCCTTATTGTGTAATTTTATGATTACATTTATGCGTAACATACAAACCTAACATATACAACATGTCCTAAATCCGATAATGGGTGATTTCATCAGTTGAAATTCGTATTACGAGCTATTAGGACCCCTCTCACCTCTAGATATAGATCTAGGGCTCAACAGGGTGATCGGGACAGATTAAAAGCACTAAAACCTTTAGATCTACCATGGATCTAAACCGATCTAGCATATAGGCTAGAGCTCCATGCTCCGTAACGATCTAAAGGGCTAGATCAGTATTAGATCTAGGTAGATATAACCTCTGAACTTGATTTTCAACTAACTATGCACAAAATAACTTGTAAAAACTCTAGATCTACCAACTACTACGTAAAATATATATATATATATATATATCTATAACAAGTTTAACTAGATTTAAGTAATATATAACATAGATCTAGTACACTGAACAGAGTTTACAAAGGATATGAGCAAAAATGAGTGTTTTTCACCTTAGGGAGCAATGAAACAAGCTTTTTTTGGCTTAGAATCACCCTATATCACTCTAGACACTCAAAGTATACAATATGTAAGATTAAACATCTCAAATGTGATGAAATATATTGAGGGTTTCTCTATCTAAAACTGCTTCTCTCTTTAACTTAATGAGCTGCTAGTGGCTGTTTAAAGGCCAGAGAGCCAGTCGCAGGTGGGTCACGCTGGCCTCACCTGCTCAAAGTTTGTCCCTTTGGTCTTGGTCCGGTAAAAGTTGAGCTCCATACCTAAAAATCCCAGAAAGTTCTTACGGAAGGCTGCAAAATAAAATCGAGTCTGACTGAAACAGAGTCCAGGAAGATGATGCCATTAACTGAAAGGTATCTTTCGGTTCCCGAGGGTCGTCAATTGGCTCGTCTTGGATAGTTCGCAGTCTAATAGTTGTTGTGGTGACTTATTATGGCCACATTCTCACCTTTGCGATCCTCGTTCTGTCCACGTTGTGTCTGGGCATCATTGCACTTTGATTTCTCCCCGGGGTTGTCTCTAAGATGAAATGATGTTTCTGCCCTCCCTCTGGTTTATCTTCGAAGTGAAATTACGCTTTTACCCTCCTAAAATGTTAGTCTAAGGAAAGAAATTTTAAGTGTCTATAGATCCCCCTATTTGTTATGCTTATGTCATGCAATGGAATGAACACAACAAAGTTTACTAGACACGAAGATGCATGATAAGTTATATCCAATGTTGCAATGCCATGTGTAAAGTATGCAATGATATATTTAATTTAGATCTTAAAAGGGTTACTCCCATCTGCTAGGGAGGATGAGGATTATGTGAATGTCGTCGGGTACTGCTGACGCCTTCACTGAGTTGTGGCCAATGGATTCATTATCGGGGTTGTGCTGATGCCTGCGTTGGGTTATCGCAAACGGATTACACATTGGGGTTGAGCAAACGCCTTTACTGGGGTAAATGCCAGTGAATTCTGCATTGGGGTCAAGCCGATGCCTTCACTGGGGTCAATGCTAGTGGATTCTACATCGGGGTTAAGTCGACGCCTTCACTCGGGTCAATACCAGCGGATTCTACATCGGGGTCAAGCTGACGCCTTCACAGGGGTCAATGCCAACGGATTCTACATCGGGGTCAAGCCGACGCCTTCACATAATGCTAGTGGATTCAAAGATCAGTTATCGATAATAGTGATTCAGATCACACCTTTTAGTCTTCCATTGTTCCATGGTTGGGTTCTTGGTTTTCCCTGGTTTTAGCCTCTATTTGGGGGTTTTCAAGGTTTTTGAGGCCTAAAAATGTCCCAGAAGGGTAGCTTTCTAAGTGAACACCTTTTTTGGACCTAAAATAACGCATCTCGGACTGTATTTTCCCAAACAGGGAGCCACGGGGCCCACCTTAGGTAGCTGCAAGTATACCAGCGGCTGGAGTAGGTATGCTTGAGGCTGGCCGCGGTTGGGCTTATACTCTTAGGCAGACTCATTTTCATTTATTCGATTCAAGTTTTCTTTCGTTCTCTCTGTAGAATCTGACCATTCTTCTCAGATCTACATCATTTTGAGCTTGATTTTGCTTATTCCGCCACCGTTCGTTCTACACACTAAAGGTATTGTATACACTCCATTTTTTTCACGTTTTCACTGGTGTTTTACCGTACTTTCTTCATTAAACGTATTATACTAAAAATGTACACATAGATAACTTGATAGATATGTTACAATGCAATGCAAGCTTATATGTCATCATATGGACTGTATGGATGCAACGTATTTCATTTTAATGGTTCGTCTAGGCATGTATTCCAACAATGCGTTAGAAAAATAGTTTAAATTGCTATCTGATGGCTTGGCTGTGATTAGATACCCTCATATGGTGGTTTAATGCATGTCTACGTGCATGTGGATAGTCCATATTATAGAGGAAACTCTGGCAAAAAAAATTGCGAGTTAAATGACAGAATCCTATATGTATGCTTAGCTATACTAGGATGTTGAAATGAGGCAAACATCTACTGGGCACGTGCATGACATGCTTGATGTTATTATCCAAATTATATTTTTAGGAGTCTATTATCTCTAGATTGTCGTAACTTCAGATAAATTAAAATATAGTAGATTCATACCTTGTCTTACTCTGAATTCCATGGACTCGTTGTTTAGGCATGGATGCAGATAAACCCAAACTCCACTTCCCACAAGGCTTCATTGGGGGTCACCCTTCGGAGGCACGTGTCAGATACTCCCACTCTGCGAATTGCTCGGCAGGTTCTCCGTCTGACAGAGTCAGTGATTCGGTCTATTGATGTAGATAAGACTCATCTAGACGACGAGGAGGGTGACATATATCCCTGAGCCTGAGGTTCCACTTTAGCTTACTCTCGTGCCTCAGTTTTTCCCTGGTATCCAGGTAGCTATTCCTAATTTACTGGGTACCGACTTAGGCCACCACCCATCCATTCATTTACACGTGAATGAGGTACAAGATTCTTCATATTGATTTGCCTTAATTCTCCATTCTTTGCTAACAATTGGTTTTTAACCTTAATGTCGTGCAGGTTTCAGAGTTTACCCAACCTAAGGGTAACTGGTTCAGCGTGTACTCTTTATAATGGTCACTCCATCCTGATTATCACACTCGAGTGAACTCTTGGGGTTTACAGGTTTTCTTCACCATTGCTCCCAGTCGATGCCCCTGGGGCTATCTCTGAGCTTTATCTAAGAGGTGGTTTCATCAGAGCCAGTCCCTTCATCTCCTGGATTGCGAGGTTATGATGACCATTATGGATTGGAGGTATATTACTAGGATGCAATTTATTAGAGATCACGTGCCTTTGGAGGCCGGTATCACTCCTACTGCCGTTCGCACCCTTCTTGGATTTTCTCCTTAGGAGCGGGCCTTCAAAGCCCGTAGTATTCGTTCAGGCTCTTTGAGTATTGATGCAGCTCGAGGCACTTTGCAGGAGCCTTTCCCCGAGGACTTGGCGGAGAGGGATCTCATCTTGTGACAACTGTTCTTGACCATCATGAAGGGTTGTTTCCTTGCGAATAACTCCTCTACAGCTTCATTTAGCTTAGTGGGGGCTCCCCGGGATGTAGACTAAATCGGATATTATGATTGGGGTTCATTC
This sequence comes from Panax stipuleanatus, assembly GCA_020205555.1. Classification (NCBI taxonomy): domain Eukaryota; kingdom Viridiplantae; phylum Streptophyta; class Magnoliopsida; order Apiales; family Araliaceae; genus Panax; species Panax stipuleanatus. The sequence continues at coordinate 80,713 of JAINUT010000433.1, forward strand.
ACCTATGTATATTTTCTACACGGGATGCGACTGTGCTCTGATGAACTGAACGATGCTTGGCTCGGGTTTTATCCATTCCTTTTGGTGAGTCATCTTGTCAGATTTTTGATTCTCTAAATCTTGATTTGTCTTTTCACATAATTAATGTCGTGTTCTTTAAATTGATAATTATGGGCTTACGAGAGGTTTGCATATATATCCCCAGGGCCGTTGATGGCGTCAGTCCACTTTGGCAAAGGTCCTAGTTTCAAAGAGTTTCACCCACGGTCGTCTTTAGCTGGAGTTGTTGTCCACGTCTGATGTAGCGTGGGTTCCCTATACTGCGGAGCACCTGACAGAGGGCTTTGAGGATGATCTTTCGACTGGGCCTGATTATGCTTTGTATACTAGTTAGATTCCTTTCTTGTTTAATGGAGGCGGGGAGATCTAACTTGGAGAGCGCGCTTTTAGATGTATTACCGAGGAGATCCACCTCCCTTTCCTACCTCCGGCCCATCGATTCTGGTCTTTAGCTCAATCAATTGTAGGGATTCCTACATCGGGATATGAGTGATTTCTCTTATCAGATGGTCCTTCTACTTCAGATGATTTCTCCATTTAGTGGGGCCTTTGCACTATTGGAACTCAGATCAAGGCTACCTATTTTATGGGGGATGTGGTTCCAAGGTCTCTCATGATAACCAATTTAATTGCATATTTTTGGGAGCTTTCTCATCTATCTTAGATTTTTGATTTAACACATCAGTTGGAGAGGATGTCACTGTATGTTTGCTATTTGGGCGGGGACTTGTCATTGGCTGGTACTTTTGATTCCCAGGAATATGTGGTTGGACCGTCAGGCACTGGTGGCTTTGCTGATGGAGGGGGTCCCTTTGACTATCTCCTGAATATGCAGGACATTCCCACTCAGGATGATCTGGCTCAGGTCGATCAGTTTGATGACTCTAGTACCTTTCTGGATAGTCTAGGCCTCCATTTATAGGCATCTTGTTAATCATTGGGCGCTTGTGCCCCATTACACTGTACTTTTTACTTTTATTTTTATTTTTCACATGTATCATGGGTATGACATTGATGTATATATAAAATTGATATATTTTATTTAGATATATATGATGTTGCCTTTTTATTTGTTTATTTCATATGATGTATTATCGCTCATTACGATGCATACTTCATATATATAAAAATGATTGGATAGAGATTTACCCCTGCATGGTCTTTTTGACATAATTTTTATAGATGTCCTCTTCTTCCATTGCTTGCTTGGATCACCTTTTGCCTAGTCGGATAGCTACCAGCTTGGGATCTTGGCATAGCAGTCTGTCTGATTCTGATCACATTATAGTTGGCCGCACGCTAGGTCATTCCATCTCTCTATTATCCTTTCAGGTTCTAGAGGGTTTTGTTGATTGTATGCTTACTCATTGGATCCCTGAGGGCATGTCTTCAGGTTTGGCCTGGATAAGCTGACTCCTACTTTGGAGGAGTATGGTCGTATTTCAGGCTTATCGATGGAGGGGCCCTATGCTAGATTGGTTGCGGGACACATGCGCAGCCAATTTATGACTATTACTGGCTTGAGGAGGGAAATTATCTTGGCTAAGGTAGGTGGTAGCCACATTATCTCGATTGACTTTATGATAGACCACTTTGCTTCCCCTGACAGCTTCACTGTTTATCTAAGGGGACTTCTCCATTTCAGAGGAGAGATGGTGGATAACACGGGTAGATGCCCTCATCATGTGCGTCTTGTCTTATTTATACATGCCCTTCTATGCCGATCAATTTGATGCCGGGATGTCGATGGTCGTCAGAGCTCTTAGAGATGACTTCACCACTCTCCCTTTGATATTGGCTGAGACATTGATATTGATATGTTTCTGCCGGACCGTTGGGGATCAAGAGTTCAGAGGTAGCCCAGTTTTCCTGTATATTTGGTTCATGACCCACCTGAGGCCGATTGGCTGGCTCCGTCGTTATGGATTCTGCTTCGTTAATGGTATGGCCTTGACCTTTTCTTTTCGCCTAACTTAATGCATAGATGTTACATCTTGGAAGACATTCTTAGATGTCATGGAGGAGCCATTTGAGATTGTTATGTATTATGGCTATTGATCCTTCCTGAGCTTCATCACTCATGGGGCTGACCTAGATTTCCTTCTCCTGGAAGGTTTGAGGGGGGTAACCACGTATCATCCTCTGGCAGTGATGGGTCAGTTTGAGGGGACTGAGGATTATCAATTTCCTATTTGCTCAGCTACCAAGGCATATTTGGCTCGGGTCTACGGATTTTGGTCCCATCGGCAGACTGTAGATTTCAGAGATGGTCATTTGGGCCTATCAGCAAAGTATTCAGTATGGTTGGACTCAGATTTAGATCCAAATATAGTCGATCAGGTCGAGACAAGGGATTGGTCCACTGATGAGGAGGAGCTAATGGAGGGCCCTATATCTTCGACAGAGGATGAGTTGTTCGCTGGTCTGACGGCGTCTTTAGTTAGCACTGCTCCAAGTTCTGTTCCAGCTCCTAGGGATGCATTGGATCGCCAGGTGTATCTATTGACTTTCGAGCTGGATCAGGCGCTGGCCTTGCTGTTGAGTACGTTGACAGGTAGGGATGCAATGTGACAACCCGAGAATTTATAAAATCTTGAATGATTAGAATAAAGGTTAAAGAATACAACCTAGATGAGAATTTGAGGATTTATTTAAAATTTTCAAGTAAAACCTATATGGTATGATATTCGAATGAGAATAGAGAAAATATAAGATTACAAATTCTAAACCCTAGAAAGGAGTAATATGAATTTGAAGGAATGTTAAGAATAAGGTATTGTGATACCTATAAATTCAATATGGATTGAATAGTGTTAGAAATGTGATAATGATATACGTGGACATTTATTAAGGAAATAAAATTTTCCATGAAGAGATACTATGAGGTTAAACGAAAATGAGTATATGTATAGAAAGATATATATAGATATATATACACTTAGTAAGGTGCTATATATTCTAGCAAGAGGAATGATGAATTAAGTTAAGGATATGAGAATCCAGATAAAACTATGTCAGTAATTAACATAGTGTGAATGTTGGCCTTGACTGGCAAATAAGAAGTGGAAAGTTATTAGCTAATATAATTAGCAATAAAAATTGAGTAAGTTAAAACTCAAAATTTGAGTTAGAGATAGAATTTTGAAGCACAGACTGCTCGGTTGCGTCCGGAACATCAAGTTTAGTCAGAAAGAACAATAAACACAAAATGTGTAAGAGTTTGACTTTTTGGTCAAAGTCAACAGTTGACTTTTATGGAGAAAAGTCTAATTGGGTTATGTAAGTTAATTGATATTATTAATATATGAGAATGTGTTTATATTAATAATAATGTATAAGAGCCCAAATGATAATTTATTTCATGGACTAAGGAGAATAAATGGTTTAAACAAGCCCATTAGTTTAATTAAGCACGAGACTTGTAGATAAAATGATTAAGGGCAATTAAGTTATTAAACTAGCCTAATATATCATGTATGGGACAAGTATTATGATGGCTCAATTTAATTGTTGGTGGAAGCCCAACTTCATTTTAACTAGTAAGCAAAATAGAATTAATTTGCAAGCCCAAAGTGAATTAATCAAAGCCCAAACTCTTAGCCCAATTAAGAGAGGACTTATTGGACTTCTTGTAAGCTAAATGAGGAATTAAAAATTAAACCATAGGGGGAAGAAGAGCCCAAAAATTCGGCCCTATGGGGGTAAAATGGGGAGAATTTATAATTTTATTAAGCTTGCCCAAAATCTTGATTATAATCTTTTGGAACCAACACCCATGACATGTGTCACCCTCCTAGCATGTTCAACACTTGTGTTTAGTGAATAAGCAACCAAGTAATGATTAAGGAAGAGAGTTAATGGAAGAATACTTACACTTTCAATTATACCCACTCCATTAACTTATTTCATTTCATTATTCTTCTAAGTTCCTTAGCTAGAGAAAGAAAAAGAAAATATAGATAGAGAAAGAGAGAGGGAGGTTCGGCCACTTCAAGAAGGAGAAGATGGTCTTGATCTTCATGCATGCTAAGTATTTAAGCTATTTTGGGAAGATAAGGAAGATAGCAAGAAGAACTAGGTATTGATTCTCTTCATTTTTAAAGTTTTGATTTCTTATTTGTGGGGTTTTGATGAAACAAAGAGTCTTAAGTTTGATCTTTGAAAAAACTCTTCATCTATATGTGTATAAATGTTTTATATGATGATCAAAATATTTTTGAAGTTGAAAGTAAGATCAAAAGACATATTTGTACTAAATGGGTAGAGAAAGGCACATGCATGCATGCACTAAGTAATTTTATGTTAGATTCTTGTGATGCATGTTGAATATGGTTAATATTATGATTAGAGTGTTAGATCTTGAGTTTAACAAATGAGACTTGTGGATTTATATGAGTTCATGTGGTGAGATTTGGAAAAAGGATGTTAGATGGATTTTTGAAGAAATTTTTATTTAACTAGTATGCTATAACATATGCATTTTGAAATCTACAAGTGATATTTGAGGTTTTCTTTCTTGGTATGCTAGATACATGAGTTAAGGGCAAAACCCCTTTAGAATAACTCAAATATATGTTAAAATGAGTAAGTTATGAATTAAATCCCAAACTACCCAATTGTTGAGAAGGTGTTACTGATCAGTTTTTGTTGGACTATTTTCGGTAGCCAAAACAAACTCAAATTTGATGTTTGATTAATGAAAAATATAGTTCGGGAAAATACGAATCCAACGATACCAAATGGACCTAAATCGGAGATCTAGATCTCGAGATATGAGCGTTTCCGTAAAGGACCCCAAATTTGGAAAACAAACTAACTGTTATGAATGTCCTTGCAGATCAGTCCACGTTAACACTGATTTCTGGGATCCTAAACAGAGTAGAATTTGATGTTTAATAAATGAAAATTGGAGTTCAGGAAGATACGAATCCAACGCATTTCGACGAAACCTAAATCCAAGTTGTATACTTTGTTCTACAAGCATTTTCGTGAAGGACCCCAAATCTGAAATTTTGGGCGAAAATTAGAGTATCAATATGAAGCGAAATGAAAGTAATTTATAATAATAAATAACTTTAAAGCCACTAATGGACTAGGGAGTTAATTACATATAAAGTGAAATATAATTAATTATATAATTATTATTTAAATTTTGTGAAGTAATAATTAAAATGAGTTAGTATTAATGGAATAACTACTTATTATTTAATTAAGGTTAAATAATAAAATTGAGTTAATCAATTAATTAATTATTATTTAATTAATATTAATTAATGATTAAAGAGTAATTAAGTAAGATTAAGTAATAATAAAATAATTACTTACTTACTTTGACATGAAAGTTTATAGAATTAATTATTTATTATTTAAATAATAAATAAGGACGAATGTTAATTAATTTTTCTTTTATTATTAATAAGGAATGATTAAAGAAGAATAAAGTGAATAAATCAATTATTATTTATTCAAGGATGAAGGATTTATTAATTATTATTTAAAGACAAATAATAATTTAATTGTTCATTATTTAATTAACATTAAATAATGAGGAGTTATAATTGATTATTAGTGAGTAATAACTAATGGTAAATAGTTAATTACTATTTAACAAATATTAAATAGTAATCGAAGGAAGAGGGAGTTAACAATTGAAAGAAATTAAATAACTCCTTAATTAAACAATTATGATAAATAATTTAAAGAACTAATAAGTGTTTATCACTTAAGGAAAGCCTTATTAATTATTAAGTCATTAACCTAAGATTAATTAAGTATCTTATAGGAATAATGATAGTACATTAGATGTATGTACCTTGTGATTGTATTATTGGATAGATAATAATACGAGTAATCGTATTGATGAACAATTATATGCAATACTAATTGATAGATCTACATTATCAATGTTAGGTCATTCAAAGAGTGTTAATTAAAGCTAGTAAGTTGTAGCTCGTCGAATAGCCAAGTTTCCTAACTCAAACTCGAGTTATTATTTTTCAAGCATGTTGGTGGATAAATATTGTTGATTATTCCACATCCTAATGAATTATTATGAATCGCACTTTGTGCAATTGAATTCCTGTTCTACTATTTATTGAACTGCGATTGGATTAAAGTTCTTTTATTCATGAACTGCTTATAAGATGGATCTATGCTAGTTGTGTCAGCTAGATCAAGCATGTTTAAAATTTGTTAACTCAAATTTCTTTTTGAAGACTTAGTGCATGTTGCATATGTTTATCAAGTATGAAAAGTTGATCACCTTCATTACCATAGGGTTCAGTTGAATTTGTTCATATTCAGTGTTGGCCATTCATCTTTTTTGACTCGGTCATTCAGTTATGAAAAATTGATTTATATTCTTTCACAACTATCATATTGTTGAAAGTTTGTCAGCTTACTATTCTTTTTAGTCATGATATCTTCATTTGAACTTAAACTTGCTGGGCAAACTTGTTGCTCACCCCTTGCTATATCATGATAACCAATTTCAGATTAAGACAAAGGCTTGAAGAAGGACACAGTCAAGAGCAAAGTATAATAGTACAATATTGTTATGCAAGAATAACTATTTAGTTATCTTATGTAAACCTTTTTGATTGTTAAAGGTATGTATTCAGTTAAGGTTAAGAAACCTGGGGAATTGTTGTAGAATCATGTGAAATAAACAATATATATTTATATGTTCCGCATTACATGATAGAATGTGTTTGAAGAATGAAGTATCGTAACACACCGAACCCGAGGTTAGAGGACCCGGGTTTGGGGCGTCACATGCAACCTGTGCTGAGAGAGATGTGTCCCTGTCTACCCGAGATTAGGCTATAGTAGATAGGGATGTCATCCGATCTTTTACGAATGGGATTACTAGTCTTTCTCGAGATGTCGTTCAGAGCTAAGAGGGTATCGTCAGTAGTAGAGCTACTGAGGTATGTGGTTATGTTGGAGAAGGAGATTAGGGCTACTCCTCAGACTGCAGAGACAACTGGGTACTTGAAGATGTTGTCCCACCAGACCTCAGATTTGTAGTCTTGCTTTATCTTTTTTCATAGACTATATTATTATCTTTTGTCGCATATTGGAACAAATTTTGTATTCTAAACAGTTGTATATATAAAAAGTAACGAGTTTGGCTCACTTCCCTCATTTGAGTATGTCTAGACCTGTACATTGATCACCATTTCTGCTTCATGATTTATTATTCTGATATAGAGTGGCTCTTGTCATCCTTGTGCAATATCTGATAGAGCTATGCTAAGATGTCGTAAGGTCCTTTCAACATAGGCCATCAACTTTGAGGGTTTTATATGGCTATTTTTGGTTTTTGGATAGGTTTAATGCTTGGGAATAATATGGGGTAAAAGGGTTTGATTTTTATTTTTCGAGGGTTAGACCTCACTATAAATGGTTGCCTATGTACTCCCGTGGATGACAGGATATCAGATCTTTCGTAGTTCAGGCTTGGTCTGAAAGTTGAATTAATTTTTTTCATATATATCAAGACAAGGATTCAAGTTAGTGAAAAGGGGTCTCAGACATAATACCGTTTCACAGAGTCGAAAATTGATCAACTACGGGAATTCTTCACCATCCATCTCTTCCAACCTTAGGGCTCCACCCGAAAAGACGGCTTTGACAACAAAGGGTCCTTCCCAATTTGGGGCAAATTTTCCTCTAGCTGCATCTTAGGCCCGGGATAATCTTCTTCAGTACCAAATTATGTTCTTTTAATTTCATAGGTCGTACCTTTTTGTTATAGGACCGGGACATTTGTTGTTGGTATAGTTGACCATGAAAGATAGTTACAGCTCTCTTCTCATCTATAAGGGATAGCTGATCATATCCATATTGTATCCATTGACTCTCTTCTATCTAGGAATCCAGTATCACTCTTAACTATTCCATTTCCACTTCAATGGGGAGTATGACCTCCATGCCATATACAAGTGATTACGGGGTGGCACCGGTAGAAGTTCGAGTCGATGTCCTATAAGCGAGCAGGGTTAAGTGCAACAAATCAGGCCAATCCCAATGGTAGTTCACAAGTGGCTGTTAATTGCGATATGAACCTGCTGATGATGTTCATCCTCCCTAGGAAACCTCAAGTTTCCTTCTCGATTTTTGGTTCAGGCATCTCAATGATGGCTTTTATCTTGGCCGGGTCTAATTCGATGCCTCGATTGCTTACAAGGAATCCTAGAAGTTTAACGTACTTCACACCAAAAGCACACTTTGTTGGGTTCAGCTTTAAATTATATTTGCAGAGCCGCTTAAACAACTTTCGTAGATGGGTATAATAGTCATCTACCTCTTTGGACATTACGATAATATCATCCACATATACTTTAGTCTCTTTATGCATCATATCGTGGAATAAGGTCATCATAGCCCTTTGATAGGTAGCACCGGCGTTGGTAAGGTCAAAGGCCAATCTTATCATGTATGATGATAAAGTATATATACTTTGTTACAATCTTATTCATTTATTAATAAAAGTGTTATTTAATTAAAGGCATTTATTTATCTATATGGTGCTGTTTTTTATTATATGTGACAAACCCATAGTTTTTAGCAATGCTTTTAGAATCATTATGATGATCATGCTAATGAAATCTAAATTCTTAGATAGCTTAAAACTAAAATAATTCTTAATCGTTGGATTACTAAAAGGGGATTAGTGAATCTGAATATATTTGTACATACGTTGCTTGCTCATTGGATGAGGATGATCGATCTTATAATTATTTGTGCGGAGACACTAAAGCAAGTATGTATGTGCTTATTAGAGAATAAGTACACTGAATGTGGCTTGCTAAAGAATACCTAATGGAGTTTTACTTGCCTATCAATAGGAATTCCTAAAGTGATAGTAATACAAATAATCCTTAGACTTGAGATCATCATAATATCTTGTGTATGATGAGTTATACTTTGACATGTCCCTTAAGACTCTAAGGGTATATCAAAGGGTATGCTTGGGTATAATAATTTATATATGGAGATAATGAATTATCAATAAAGAATCTATCGCTTCTAGTAAAAGAAGAGAATTTCCTATGTGATTCGATAAATGACAACCCAGTAGTCCTTGGCCAAGGCATGATGAACTTAGAAAGAAGTTTCTAATTTGTATTATTTAGAGTTGTGCATTTTAGAATCGAAATACATATAATTACATAAAATAAGACTTGATAGTAATTCCATGTCTTATATTTAATTGGGACATTGTATGATGAAATGAATGAATTGTACGATAACTATTTACTCAATGGTTTTTACGATAAGTGTTGAAATCTATATTAATTGGAAAGTCGTTTAGCGCTAAGGGGGCTTACCCTTATCGTAGAATAAATGTTATTTATTTAAATAAATTATTAGTTTATTTTATTTATTTAAATATGATTAGAATTATTGTAATTGATTTATTCACAACAAGTTTAATATGGAGAACCTAAAAGGTCACACCATAAAAGGAAAAATATTTATTAAAGAAGCAAATGACATAATCGTAGTAATAAGTTAAGTATATTTAATTTAATCTATGGTGATAGAATAAATTAAAAAGCTTAATATTTATTATTTAATATTTTAGAAATATTAAATATAAATTAATAAGAGGAGTCTTACTATTATTATTATTATTATTATTATTATTATTATTATTATTATTATTATTATTATTATTATCATTATTATTATTATTATTATTATTATTATTATTATTATTATTATTATTATTATTATTATTATTATTATTATTATTTAAACCCTAAAAGAGTTTGAGAATTAATTAATAAGATACTCTCATATATATATATATATATATATATATATATATATATTCATAATAAGATTAGGAGACTAATTAATAAAAAGAGTTTAATTATTTTCAATAAGATTGGAAAGCCTAATTAATAAACAAAAGTTTAATTAATTAATATGAAACCATAATTTTAAATGGTTTAGGAGGTTTCCTACATCTATAAATAAAAAGGTCTTATTATGGAATAAGGTTACACACACACACACACACTATATTCTAAGAGTTAGGAGAGTATACAATTTCTATAGAGATAGAAACTAGGGTTTAGCCAAACACCCACCTTCTTGAATAACTCTTCTTCCTAGGTGGATCACCTTTAGAGGCCAAACACTTGGGTAGCTAACGTTGATCAAAGGAATGAATCAAACCCGGAGAACTCAAGGAGAGCGCGAATAATTTAGAGTTGAACTCATACCTGTGGAAACTTAGTTCTACAAGGGTATAAATATAATCTCCATCCATTTCATTTAATTAATAATTGTGCATAAAGGATGATTTGGGTATATGGTTTGTAAAATTTTAAAACTCTAATTTACCATGCATCAACTTATTTTTGCAATTTGATTGCATTCATGAATCTTACAAACCTAACAGTGGCATCAGAGCCAAACCTTGATGCGAGTTGTTAATTATTTTGATTTAATATATATATTGATATATGTTTGGAACAATTTAATTGGGCATAATTATTGTCCACGTCGGGAAAAATCTTTGATCCCTTTTCCTATGTCTGTTTCTACCCTTGATGTTTTCTATTTTATTTGCTTGATCTTAGGGTGAGATTTTTTGGAAAAGACCGACATACAATGTCGAAGATTTAAAAAGTTTGATTTTATAGAGTTTCCAGGTGGTATAATTGAAATGGTTGTACCAACTCAACCGAGTTTTGGAAGATTTTTTAATATGGCCCAATTACTAGACTCTGTTTAATTGTTCTTGGAAACCGAAATTTCAAAGAGTTCGGGGGCTTGATTAAGCGGGGGGAATGTGTTAGGCACCCCCCAACTTCCCTGAAATACGGTTATCGCGTGTTTTCAATTTCCCTGATTTATTGTGTGTGTGTGTGTGTCATACAATAATTGGGCCTGACTGCTTTATTTAAAAGTAGTGCTATGCTTCGTTGGATCTATATACAAAGGGTTTGATTTAATGAAAAGTCCTTTTTAGATAAGTTATGAAAGTGATGTTTTGAAAGATGATTTTCAAACCCTTTCGCTAACATAGGACTTGAAGCCTTTTGATACTTTCATTTTATTCAGTATTCGGTTTGATTTTAATTTTATGCTCGAGATGTGAAGCATCCTCGACAAAATAATATATATATATATATATATATAAGTGACGGGCTCCTTTTGGGCATGAAATCCATCGAAGTGACCCGAGCACCCCAAATCACAATTTACTTATGTCAGAGCCTTAAATCTGTATTCCCGCTTTAAGGCCCAGGATTACATTTACAAGGGGCTGCAAGCTGTATGTACAGTTGAAATTTGTCCATCATGGGAATCGGATCTAGATCCATGTGATTAATCATAGATCCCGTGATTCCTAGGCTCACACAATATCATTTAAAAGCTTGCATAACATATATATTGAAATAAAATCCAAATTAATATCTAGATGTCGCAAAACAAAGGATTCATCAATAAAATCCTTGTATGCGCGTAACCAAGCTTCCCGTTCCCTCTAGATACAGATCTAGGGTCGCGTAGTTGCTTAATATTTATAAAAACTAGAAAGAAAACTAGAATTAAATAAATCTTAGCCACTCTAGCTTAACAATTCCAGTTTTACAACTTTTGAACTAGTTAAAGGTTAGATATGGCTAGATTTAGATAAATCTAGACCACAAACTTTACATTAGTATAGATTTACATCAAATGCACAATTAAAGCTGATATTTAATCACATTGAATAAATAATATATATATACACTTATATATCTATATATATATATATACACTTATATATCTATATATATATATATTAAAGCAGGAAAAAGCCACGAATTCACAATCCAGGCGTGACTGATCAATATAAATATATATATATATATATATATATATATATTATAGTAGTAAAAAGCCACAGATTTAGAATCCAAGCATAATGAACACTTATATATATATATATATATATATATATATTAAAGCGAGAAAAGCCACAGATTTGCAATCCAGGCTGGAATAGAAATTATATATATATATATATATATATATACTTATATATACATATATTAAAGCCAGAAAAGCCACGGATTTGCAATCCAGGCAAAACTAAAAGTTATAAATATATATATGCTTATATTTATATTAAAGCAGTAAAAAACTTCAGATCTGAAGAAATCTCACAGTGTACAGCGAGACGGGCTCTAAACTATTTTTGTAGCTTGAAAACTCCATTTCCAGTAATTAAAACTTGATACGTTAGTATATATACGTATACAAGTGTTTAGAAAGAAGAATATTGAAGTTTGGAACATTGTAGGTAGGGTTAAGAGCTGAAATGGAAAGAATTTCCTCTCTTTTTCTCTTTTTTTCTTTTTTTCCTGGTGGGGGGGTCTTATTTATAGACCAGGGAGCTGCGGGTCCACCTGGGGAAGCCGTTGAGGCTGACCTTGGTGGCCTCGGTCCCGTGGGTCCCGTCGTCTCAAAGTCATGCACCCCGACCATCGCATTGTCCGCTTAAACCTTCATAACTTTCAATTCGGGAATCTGATGGAGGCATTCTATACCTTTCCGGAAAGCCCTTTCCAAGAGCTACACAATGACATGGGATTTGACCTTTTCAGAATCTGGGAAGATGGGTCCTTGACTAGATCTTTGAGTCTTCGCAGTCCGTCCGTTGAGCTGTCTTGTGCTTGTTTTCACTAGGGATTGACGTTATGGTTCTACATTACCTTCATGGCAGTGATTTGACTTTATTTGATGTTAAGTTGGAAAAATGACCATTTTTCCCTTTTGAAGGTTGTCTCCAAGATTGTTAGGGCTTTCGACTGTTTCTCGGTGTTGTCTCTGAGGTTTGATCCCAGCTGATTCTGTTCTTCTTCAAGGTCGTCTCCAAGGATTGATTTGATATCCCAGGGTTATCTCTGGGAATTGATTTGATGCTTCGGGGTTGTCTCCGAAGGTTGACTTGATCTCCCAGGGTTGTCGCTGGGGGTTGACTTGATTTCCTGGGGTTATCGTCGGGGGTTGATTTGATTTCTTGGGGTTGCCGTCGGGTTGATTTGATTTCCCAGGGTTGTCGCCGGGGGCTAACTTGATTTCCTGGGGTTGTCGCCTGGGTTGATTTAATTTCCCGAGGTTGTCGTTGGGGTTTGACTTGATCTGGATGTTAGTTCCTAGATGGCACACAATAGATCTAGAAGGGGGGTTGAATAGATCCTTTTTAATTTTAACATCCTTTCCATTTTATTTTGTATTGCTAAGTAGTTAGCATATGACAAACATAAGAATTATTTCAAGCACAGTGGAATAAGTTAAAGATCCCCTTCATAGATATCTTGTTAATCATTGTTCTACAGTTAGTTCAGTTGTAAATGGTTATTACAGTTATAGCAGTTATAGGAATATAAGGTAAATGATTGAAAGTAAATGACACAAAGGATTTTAAGTGGTTTAGAGACTCAAGCTCCTAATCCACTCTTTTGCTTTAACAAGCAGGGATTCCACTAAGGAAAGGGTAACTCTTGAATCACAAAGATTCCTTTAAGGCTAGCAGCCTTGGAACTTCAGTTCACTAAGAACTCTTCAAGTCCAGTAGACTTGGAAACTCTTGTACCCTCTGGTACAACAAGTCCAGCAGACTTGACTTTGATTTAGTCCCTCAGACAAGGACCCCTCAGGCCAAGGCTACTTATTGATGTTGTTGTTGGTGCTGAGCTGCTAAGATGACTTGAAGCTTGTTCATCCTTTGGTACTTATCATCTTGATGTGATCCTCCTTGGATTCTGCATCGAGATCGGATCACCTTTGATGGACTACTAAGTTGATCATTAAGCTCGACGATCTTGAGTACTTAGCAGTCTATCATTTTTCCTTTGTGCAGCTGATCTTGTGGTTGATGCTTGTCTTCTTCTGATTTTAGCTTTGCACACTTTCACCAGTTGTGGTCTACTAAGTCTTTGCACTTCTGGTAGACTCCATCTGGTACTTAGCATCCCTTGAATATTGATTGACTGGAGTGCAGATTCGATTCTGCATTCACTTTTTTTTAGCTCTTGTTGTTCATGGTGAATCGTTGAGTGGCCCTTTGGATCTGCTTTATGGTCTGCCACACTTCTCCTTGTCTTCTTAGCCTTCTCGACTCAGCTCAGATGCCAATCTATTAGGTATTCTCTTCTGTGTTAAATGAAGCCTTCATCAGTTGAAGCTCTTCTTCAGATCTGCTTCACTTCTACTCTGGTAGTCTCACTGCCACTAAGATATGTTCTGTTAATCTCTATAGAATTCGTAGAGTCAACAACTTTCTTCCTTTAAAGTTTCAGTTGTTATATACTCCTTCATAAGCTTATCGTTGGAATATAGCCGTTAGAAGCTATTTGAATTACCTCAGAGTTCATGAGTTATTTTGTGCAAACTACTGACTTGACGTGACATCACCTTTTTGACTTTACTGACACAGCAGTCTACTATTCCACCAATCACTTCAGAGATATTACTTTTATGTGTCAGGCTGGTATTCACCTTTATTTCTCCTTTCTGGTTCCTCAATTAGAATCACAGGAGTTGTCCTTTTGCATCGATGCTCTCAATCAACAACGTTCGAATGTCAGTCTTCATATTGAGACTTTGCCAAGGCTTCAATAATCAGATGACTGAACTCCACTATTCTGATGCAGATGACTATGAGCTTGATCGTAGTTTGTCTGTTGAATATTGCTCGTTGACTGGTTAAGACTGCACTACAATTCTGAGAGTATTCTTTGGATTGACAATGTAGAACCTCTCTTCCTTCACTCGTGTAGTACTTCAATACTTCTGCTTGCCTTGACTTGCATTAAGAATTGACAACTTGTCTGAACGCTTTGGCCCTTCTCGATTGCAAAACACTTTTGATTAGTCACACTCAGCTCTCTCTCTCTCTCTCTCTCTCTCTTCATTCAGCCATGTGATCTACTGTTCACTATACATGATGAGGCTAAGCTATTTATAATCATTTTCGTCTATTCTATAAGTTGGCCAGTTCCACTGTATGTGCTTTATCAGTTCTTGCTGCTCATCTGGAAAGCACCACGATTATAGTTACACCCAAGATCGTTGTCTTCTGTTATTTTGAGAGATACTGCATTGCTGACTTCTTTTAGCCAGCCACTTCATTTATTGTCTTCTAATATTTGCTTGTGGAAGACTTCTCTTGAATTGCTTCACTTCTAAATCAGTTTAGCTGATAGAGTTGGTGCTTCGATCTTCTGATTGCTTGCAGGCCATTCGGTGAGTGCTCTCTGGCTTTCTTCAAGTAGATTGCATCTTTACTGTCCTGACCAGAGGCTATATTCTTTGGATACTTCGGGAGTGCTCATTTGTTGAGAATTGTATTGTCTCTATGATTCTTCCTTGGGGATGTGAGCACTTAATAGACTTTGCCGAAGCCTTAGTTCTGCAGACTACGATCCCGCTTTGGTTCTGCAGACACTACGACTCCGAGAGCAGATCATATGACAGACTATGATTTCTGCCTAAACACTTATTGTCCCTTGACTGATCTAGCTCGACTATAATTTTTTCCTCTGATATGATCTGTAGACTCCACGATTTCAAGTGTGGCCTACGATTCTTAACTTTGCTTCGGCAAGCGCTCGGACGGCGCTTAGACAGGCTGTCTCCATAATTCTGAACATGACTTCCTCGACAAACTACGACTTCGAGAAAGTCCTTCTCGACACACCACGATACTGTCTTGTCTCTCTTGGAAGACTACGAAGTTCGAGAGCTACTATTCTTACAGACTACGATTCTGCCTTAATAGTCTCCGAGTCTTCCTTGTCTTTTCTGGTAGACTACGAAAGCTGGTGCAGTGCTCGATGATCAGACATGCCTATCTATTACATTACATAAGATCAACCTAACAAGCTTGATCTTCCTATATTTAGTCCTTGTACATTATAATCTTTTGAAGGACTTTATAAAGCTGTTTTGTTCATGTAGGATCAACCTAACACATTTGATCATTTCCTTCTAAGTCCTTGTACATATATTACTATTATCTATTTAAGGACTTTACAGCTTTCATCAATGTAGACATATTTGCATATTCATTTATTAAGATCATAATCAAATCTTATATAAATAAGAGTAGCATTCTCATGCATATTCTTAATAATCTCCCCCTATTTGATTATGACAAAAATAATAAGTGCATATGTATGAGATGAATGAATCTTAATATACAGTGAATAGTTATATTACTAACACAGATAATCATGAATGTCATTGATGAAAATTTAAAGTTTTATATTATATGACACTCTACATCCTGGATCTAGAACATACCTATACAGCTAAAAATGTACCTTTTCTACTTCATTGTTTGCTTCATATATGTCTCTAGGATGTCTTCTGATCAGCTACTCATCTTTCTTTTCTTCTTCACTCTGCTCCCCCTCATAATTGACTCAATTTCAGAGTTCTTTGCAGCTAAAGCCTCAGCCATATTTGACTCAACTCTCGTAACCTCACCTTTATAGGAAAATAATTCTTTTTGTAGCTGTTGTATGCGCATTTCATATGATTTACTCAATTCTCTCTGTTACATCAGAAACTTGATTAGTATCATACCATATTTCCAGGAACATACACGATATAAGACCAATTTAAAGCTTTACTAAAACCCAAATAAAAGGATGTAAGCTTCACCTATGCAATTAGAAGCTCATTTAACTGAGAATTTTCAGATTTGTAATCTTGAAGACGTGATGAAAGTCCAACACAAAGCTGAACATCATTAAGATGAAGTTATTAGAGCATGAAAAACGCTGAGCATACGGAGGGCTATAAAAAAATGATCTTTCTTGATTTGTAAATAGTCTTACTCATTCAGCAAAGAAACTAAACCAATTTTAGAGTAAAATAGAGCTTGGAATAAGCTTAATATGGTCAGAATTTGTAGATGAACAAGAAAGAATTATGCATATGTCAAATCTTATGACAAGGATTGTTAGATTTTTATAGTCGTATCCTTGGTGTTAAGCATAATCATCGTATACCTTTTTCTTCATCTTCTATGAGCATGTGATCAATGTATATGTAATTTCAAAATGCAGTAAGGATGAAGTTCAAACTTGAAAGTATCTTTACTGAACTAGTAGAGAACATTGTGTTTGGAATGCTCCTCCTTTGTATGGAAAAGGTTTATAAAACATAAAAGAAAGTTTTGCAAAAGATGGCATGAGCTAGGCTGATTGCTAGTTATTGCAGTAGAGCCATATATTGTTGAAGAGGGAAAAAGACTCTCACTGCTAGAAGGTTTTTCACAACAGCCACCAAGTGCATTACCATCCATCATGAACAGCAGTTACACTTCTTACTTCAAAAGCAGAGATTTTCTCTATCCAAATTGCTATGATAAATTGGCTTCAAATCAATTATAACTTATAAGTTTTTACTACAATGTATAACTATACAAGTAAGATAATGTAAATAAAACACCACCATTTTAGTTCTAAAATCATATCATATGCTCATGCAAAAGTACTTGAATTTAAAACAAAGAAGCAGTGAAAACATAATTATGAAAATGAGCCCTGTTCCTGAGAGTTGACATCATTTATCCCTATTTCCTTAGTCATAGAAAAAGAGGCTGACTGTAGTCAAATAGTATATCTGAAAAAAATAATAATTAAATAATGAGATTTTTCAAATAAGAAAAAAGTATATCACTTTTGTGAAGAAATGCTTATTTTCTCTTGCTCGCAAAAAGCTTAATTATTCATAGTTACTGAGAAATCTATCATACCCAACCCATTTAATATTAATTAATTCAATAACTTGGTGACACATCTACATATTTCATTACTGTATAACTTATATCAAATTTATTTCCAGGCATTAATAAATTTTCCATGTACAGCTTCATAAATAATCAAAAAATCCTATTAAACCAAGATTTCAATCACTATTATCTCCCTTTCTCTATATGTGACCTAATTTACCTTATAGAGTTCAACAAAACGACCTTTCTATTAAACACTTCATACCAAGTAATTGGCAATCTTCTGCAATGGGTGGAAAACGTATGATTCTGAATTCATTAATATAATAAACCTCTTTCACTGTCGTCAAATTATCACTAATTGATGCAAATAATATTATCTTTCTACCCAATATTGAGCCCTCAATGGACAACAGATTTTTGCAACAAATAGACAATACATCAAACATGTGGTGCACATATATCCAACATAAAAATTGATTGAGTACCAAAATCATCACATATAACCAACATCATATTTGATTAAGCACAAATGGATCAACAAAGTGCAGATATTATAAATAAATAAACTGAGATTAGATTTCTTACCGAATTTAAAGAGAATAGAAGAAGAAAAATAACCCTAGAACACGGAAATCAATTTCAGAGGAGAGAAGAGGGACGTGCGCCTATGTGGGTAAGCGAACCTACGGATGAGATCGACATATAAGTTTTGGCCAAGGAAGAAAGGAGAAACCCAAATTGGTCACCATCCTTAATTTGGCCTCTCTTTTTTCCAAACCACGCCACACAAATAAATGGTAAATTAGAGACTCTGTTCCAAAAACAGAGTTTGATAACTTTTTTAAAAATAAAATAGAAGGAATATTATATGTAAATTATTATTATTTTAAAAACTTAAAAGATAAATTTAAATTTTAGGATATTATAAATTAATTATAACAAACTGAAATATAACTTTTTTTGTAGAATAAAAAAGTAATATTCTAACATTTATAGTCTGTTCCACAAAAAGAGTAATAATTATTATAATTTTGTTTATTGTCAATTAACAATATTTTAAAATTTAAATTATTGTAAGTTAATATTTTATTTAATACAATTAATATTTTAAATTACTTAAAAATTATTATTAAGAATAAAATTTGTATTAAAATATTAATTACATTACAATTTGAATTGTAGTATATTATAAATTAAAGAATAAACTCAAACTTACTCTTTCTGTAAAACATATGTTTTATTTTTTGCATTTATGCTCTACTCCATAAAAAAAAGTAACCATCTGCTTCTATTTTTCTCTTTCTTTATGTTATGGTCAATGTATGAAATTTTAAATTTTAAAATAGTGGAAAGTTTTTTATTTTATAGATTATTATAAGAAATAATCGATATTATAAGCTACTTAAAAAGTGTTATTAAAATTAAATTTACTATTGTTAAATATTTAATGTATTTATATATAAATAGAATTTATATTCACTATAACTATATAACCACTAATTTTTGTTCCTTCCTTGTTTCCTCGCTAAAATACTCATCAAGCTAAGTGAATATATGAATTCATTCACAAATTTTTCTTCAATACATCCACAGTTTTTTGCAGTGGATTAATATAAATATATATATGGGGGTATGATCTATAACATGTACAGTAAAACCCCTATTTAGGAATATTCTATATAAGAATAACATCTACAATATTATAAAAAAAATTTGGTTCCAATTTGGGCTAGTTATAAATAGGAATAACCTCTAAATTGTAATATTTTATATACTTTTTAAGTCCCGTATTAAGAAACTATACATCTATATAGTAATAATTTCATATATATATATATATATATATATATATGTTGGGTATTCAACTTTTGAAAATATTTTGATGATAACAATAAAAATAGCAAATCAATTAGAATCCTCTCCTTAGGAGCTATATGATATAATTAATTTTATTTATTATATTAATTTTGACCAAAACCGTTTTTCATCCTAAAAATTGAATTATTTTTAATTGACCTTGATAATTTAATATCAAGTGTAAAAAGAAATTAATTCAAAAAGTAACAATTCCTAAGGCAAGGAGAATCCCTATTCTTAAATTAATTTTTCCACTTACTCTTATTAAAATATATTATATATATTATTTTATATCAAAACCCTCAAATAAAGATTTAATCTTTATTCACTCTTCTTCCATCTGAAAATTCAAGATTGGCCAAGCTAGTTCTTATTTGATAAAACATGGGGCCCATGAGATTTATACTTATGTTTGTGCCTTTACTGGTATATGTGTGTGTGCCTTTGCTATTATGTGTGTTTGCGGGGCCCATGGTATAATAACTCTAGACTTGCTATCATTGGGGACAAGATTATGTTGACAAAAATTGTCTTCATGAAGAAAATAGGCTGTGCGAAATTTTGTTAAGGCTGGACGAATTTTTGTTAAGGCTGGGCAAAATGATATATCATCTGAACCTTCCATTTCAAACAAAAACAATATTGGCCATTTAATTCAAACACATCTTTCTATATTTCAAAAATGCCCTTGGCCAAGGCTTTCTATAAATAGGGAAGTTATTCTTCATTATTCACTACCAATTTCTAAAAAAAGGAATAGCTTATACTCTCCTTGCTTGCATATTCTCTACTTCCAAAAGCTTACTCTCTTCTGATTAACAGTTCTAACAGGTTGAAGAGAAAATTAGTCAAATTATTTTTGAGATAAGTTCCTGAAATATATTATTTGATATTATCTCATATTTGTGAATATATATACTTACATACAATTAGAAATTATTATACACATTTATATATATTCATGTTTCATCTATTCATATCAATAAAAAGCCAGTTTTAGATTCCGTACATTGAAAGTATTTCTTAAACAAGAATATTATTCAATCGGTCATTCAAACTCTAAGTGGCTCTTTATAGATATATCTTTTATTTATATAAATATCCCAAAATAGATCAGTTTTAGATTTCGTACATTGAAGTTATTTCTTAAACAAGAATATCATTCAATCGGTTATTAAAATTCTAAGTGATCTATTTAAAATATTTATACAAATATAAACTGAGAAACTTTAAATTTGGTTAGTTTTAGATTCCGTACATTGAAGCTATTCCTTAAACAAGAATATCATTCAATCGGTCATTAAAACTCTAAGTGGCCTTATTTAATATTCACAAGATAGATAAAATATATTATCATATATATTTTGAAGTATAGTGAATTCACTTGTTATAATAAGTATTATTCAAAATTATTTGAATTATAATATTTGATATCTATCATTTACACATTCACAAGTTATCTGTTGCATAATACAAAAGTTACTCACATCATACACTTCTGTGAATTTACTTGCTCAGAAAGAAAACTGATTTATAAAAGTTATTCAAACTTTTATAGATAAATATTCCTTATTTTATAAAGAGATTTAAATCTCTATAATCTGAACTACGGTCATATACCTGCTTATAAAGAAGCATATTTCTAATCAAAGCTTAAATTTATATACTTGCTTATTCAAGAAGCACTTCTTATACAAGATTAAAGTTAATCAAACTGTTATACATCTGTACTTAAAATCATATCTTCTTACTTTAGAAGCACATTCTATCAAACTTCTTGTAAAAAGGAAAAAGAATAGAGTTAGTATATTTTATATACCTGTTAGAAAAAGAGTAATTCTTTGACCAAGACCAGAGTCGTGGAGAGATCAGCTGGGAGTTAAATCTCTAGTGTACTTGTGAGGTGAAGAAGAGACTGTTGTTTCAAGATCAGATCATAGAATAGAACTGAACTCAAAAAGAAGATACAACTAAACTTAAGGAAGGAGCTGAGAGCTTGATGTCTGAGATAGATAGTTGTGAGTAGTTGGAAGTTTGTCTATAAAACTTTGTAAAGGCTTCTCCGCCTGTTGAAGGAGTATTTATTATTGATAGTAATAGGATCTCAAGTCCTAGAGAGGAGCTTGAGACTGGACGTAGTAACATACCCGAGATGTATGTTGTGAACCAGACAAATCTCTGTGCATTATATGATTGAATTTTTACTGTCTTGCATATTAATTTCTAACACTGCAAATTAATTATTTAAAAAAATTCAAAAAGGCCTAAGATAATTTTTTAATCTGTAATAATCTATTCAACCCCCCTTCTAGATTATTATTGAACTTTCAATTGGTATCAGAGCAGTGCTCTTTAACTTGTTTGTTGAGTAAATACAGGCATACCAAAGAGTAGATCCAATTATGGCTTACACAAATGCTACTGGTTGCGAAGAAGGATTATCAATGTCCAGACCTCCACTATTTGATGGCAAAAATTTTGCTACCTGGAAGAATAGATTCAAAATCTATGCCAAATCTCAAGGAATCAAAGTTTGGTTCGCTATAGAACGAGGAGTCAAAATTTCCACAAAGATTTCAGAAGAAAAGACTGTTTAAAAAATATTGATGAGCTCACCACTGAAGAAGAAGAGGCCATGAATATAGCATCCAGAGCTGAGCAAGTGCTAAACAGTGCTTTAATTGAAAAAGAGTACAAAAGAGTTAGTAACTGCAAAAATGCTAAGGAAATCTGGGAAAAGTTGATTGTAACCTATGAAAGAACCAATCACATTAAAGAAATCAGAAAAGATGCTTTAATTCAAGAATATGAAAGCTTCAAGCTAGAAGAAAATGAAAAGATCATTGATATGAAAACACGTTTTTCCAGGATCATTGATGAGCTAGAACAGTTGGGAAAGATATACACCACTACAAATGAGAAAAATAGAAGAATCTTCAAAACTCTTCATTCCATCTGGAAAATGAAAGTAACAGCTATCAAAGAAATACAAGACTTAACTGCCTATCCTCTTGACAGTATTATCGGGAATCTCCGTGCTCACGAAGTAGATATGCTAGTTGAAAAAGCTGGATCAGATACAGATCTTAAAAAGAAAGGAATTGCATTCAAAGCTCTTCTTGTTGATCAAGAAAGTAATGATGAGGATCTAAATGAAGAACTCCTGAGTCTAGACAATAATGAAGTTGTCTTATTATCAAGACAACTCAGAAGAGTCATTCAAAGCAAAGCTCGAAAGTATGGAAAGGGTTTTCTAAAAACCAACAACAAATTCAACAACTTTAAAGGCAAACAAGTCTTTAAGCCAAAAGCTTAAGGAGGAAATTTTAAAGCCAACTATAACAACAATTTTAGAAACATCAACTCCAACAAAAATTCAAATACATACTTCGAGTGTAATCAGCCCGGACATTTCAAAAAGGATTGTCCAAAGTTAGCCAACAACAAAGTATTAGTAGCTGAAGAAGGTTGGGATCTAAGTGATGAAGAAGAAATTGTTGAACAAGCTGAAGAAATTGCAAATCTATGTCTAATGGCAGACAATGAGTCATCACCAAGATTTGAGGTAACCTCTGAACATCAATTACCTAGCACTTCATTTAATATTTATTCTCCTGACAAGGAATACTGTGAATTACAAGAAGCATATAATTACTTATATGAAAATAATGAAATAATTAAAGAGGATTTCATCAAATTAAAAATATCTCTAGATAGATTATAAAAATCTTGAAATAAAAAATTTAAATTTAATTATAACAAATGAAAATATATATAAGGAAAAACTAAAAAATGATTCTTTACTAAAAGAAGAAATAGAGAAATTAAAGAAAATAAATAAATAACTAGAAATTGAAAATTCATATTTAATTATAGAAAAGGAAGAAAATGAGTTATCATTAAAAGAAGAATTGAACAAATCAAGAAAAATAAATCAAAATCTTGAGATGGAAAACTCAAGCTTAATTATAACAAATGAATGTATAAATGAAGAAAAAGGAAAATTAGAAAATGATTACTCTAAAAAAATGTTAATAAAGGAGGAATTAGAAAAATTAAAAACAATAAATAAAAGTCTTGAAATTGAAAATTCAACTATAATTATTTCTATAGAAAACCTTGAAGTTGAAAATTCAACTCTTGCATTAATTAATGAAGATACTCAAATAGAAGATCAAAAGATAAAAAATGATATTAACAATCTTAAAACAGAATTAGAAAAACATAATTCTTTAATTAAAAATCTAACAAAAGAACGTGATGATTTAAATACTATAGTTCTTAAATTCACAAAAGAAAAAGAAAATCTTGATGTCATGTTAAATCAACAAAGATGTGGATTCAATAAAGAAGGACTAGGATATATTGAAGAATCAAGTAAAACAAAAGATAAGGGATTATATCATGTGAAAAGTCAAGAAAAAGAAAATTATACTTCCCCTTTCACTAAATGTTCTTTTTGCAATAGAAACGGTCATTTACCTCATATGTGCAATGCCAGAAATGAAAAATATAAAGGAAAAATGATTTGGGTTCCCAAGGGAACATTCACTACACCAATCATTACAAGAAGAGAATTTCACAGAAATTATTATCATACTTCTTATAATCCTGTAACTCATAGAATGCTTGTCTCTACTAAAACTAATTATCCTATGTTTAGTTTTGTTAAGGAATGTACAAATATTCCTATTACAAAATAAAAAACTCACCCAAAGAACCCTTCTTGTTAAAGGGTACCAGTATGTAAAATTATTATATATTGCAGGTATGTTTTGCAGCTGATTTGAATAAAAATAAATGGTATCTTAATAGTGGATGTTCAAGACATATGACTGGTGACAAATCCAAGTCAAAGAATCTGCAAGCCACAGAATATGGTGAAGTAACTTTTGGAGATAACAATAAAGGAAAGGTGGTTGGAATCGGGAGTGTTGGAAATAAACACATAACTATCTCTAACGTCCAATTAGTCACAGGACTCAGGTATAACCTTCTATCTATTAGTCAACTGTGTGATAGTGGATTTAACATATCTTTTAGTCCTCATAACTGCTCAATATTTGATCAAACTGGAAAATTAGTTCTATTATGTCCTAGATATCAAAATGTATACACATGTGACTTAGATACATATTCTCACTTAGATAATGTATGTCTCATGTCTGCAAATGATGATCCTTGGCTATGGCATCGAAGATTAGGACATATCAACATGAAATTAATTAACAATATTTCCTCTAAAGAACATGTTCGAGGCCTTCCTAAACTGAAATTCTCTAAATAGCAAAGCCTATTGAGTTTTTAACAAAAGAAGTCTAGTTTTGGAGGAATCAATGAATGTAACGTTTGATGAATCTTAGCCTCCTCCTAAACATAAAGAACTCGTTGACAGTGATGTTGTCATTGAAGATATTCTCAGGAATATGGAAGAACCAAAACTAGATAATCCTTCACCACCTATCAGTGCTAATCCTCTTGAAATACCTAACCCTCAGTTAAATGACTTACCCAAAGAAACACACATCATTAAAAATCATCCTATAAAAAATGTGATTGGTGATATTGATAAAGGAATTCTTACTAGATCACAAGCACATAATTTAGTTGGTCATTTATCCTTTTTATCTCAAATTGAGCCGAAAAACATAAAAGATGCTATATTGGACAAAGATTGGATACTGGCTATGCAAGATAAACTTGAACAATTCTCAAGAAACAAAGTCTGGGAATTAGTTCCAAAACCCGAGGATACCTCCATTATTGGAACTAGATGGATTTTCAGAAATAAACTAGATGAAAGTGGTACTGTAATACGTAAGAAGGCAAGATTAGTAGCACAATGTTATAATCAACTTGAAGGTATTGATTATGATAAAACATATGCTCCTATTGCTAGAATTGAGTTTATACGTATGTTATTAGCATTTGCTTGTCATAAAAATTTTAAATTATTTCAAATAGATGTCAAATCTGCTTTTTTAAATGGTGTTATTGAAGAGGAAGTTTATGTTAAACAATCTTCTGGGTTCGAAGATTTTGAACATTCTGATTATGTTTATAAATTGCATAAAGCTCTATATGGATTAAAACAGGCTCTCAGAGCATGGTATGAAAGATTAAGTAAATTCTTATTAGAAAATGATTTTAAAAGAGGAACTGTTGATACTACTTTATTTACAAAAAATAAAGACAATGATTTACTTATTATTCAAAATATATGTTGATGATATTATTTTTGGTTCAACTAATATTGATGTGTAATGAATTTTCTAAGAGCATGAGCAAAGAATTTGAAATGAGTATGATGGGAGAATTAAATTTCTTTCTCGGACTGCAGATCAAACAAGGAGAAAAATGTATTCATATCTCTCAATCTAAATACTGTAAAGAAATGATCAAGAAATTTGGTTTGGAATCTGCAAAACCTCTTAACACCCCTATGTCCACTACTGATAAATTAATTTCTGATGAAAATGGAAAAAGTGTTGACACAAAGAAATATAGAGGAATGATCGGAAGCTTATTATATATAATTGATAGAAGACCAGATATCATGTTTAGTGTTTGCAAATGTGCTAGATTTCAATCAAATCCTAAAGAATCATATTTGATTGCAGTAAAATGAATTTTTCGATATCTTAAAGGTACCACAGACTTAGGCTTATAGTACCCTAAAAATCAACCATTTAATCTGGTATATTTTTTAGATTCTGACTACGCAGGACATCATGTTGATCGAAAAAGTACTAGTGGAACTTGTCAGTTTTTGGGAGGATGTTTAGTTTCTTGGTTTTCCAAGAAACAAAACTCTGTATCAATTTCAACCACTGAAGCTGAATATATTGCTGCAACGTTGTTGCGCACAAATACTGTGGATGAAGCAAACTCTTGCGGATTACAATTTGAAATTTGACTGTGTGTTAATTTTATGTGATAATACTAGCACAATTAACTTAAGCAAAAATACAGTACTGCATGTTAGGTCAAAGCATATTGATGTTAGACATCACTTAGTACGTGATAATGTTAATAATGGATTTATTAAATTAGAACACATTGATACTGAATTAAATATTGCTGATATATTCACTAAACCATTAAGTACAGATAGGTTTTGCAAATTAAGAATTGAATTAGGTATGTTAGATATTACCTCTTGACTATGTGCTATTTTTTATTTTATTTAAAATTCTATTATATTTATTTAATTCTTTTTTACTTTATTTAAACTATAATATTTATAATATATTCAATTTTTATTAACATATGTCTCTTATTATTCAAAATACTCATTTATAGTTTAATTCATATAAATATTATTACACTTAATTAGATTAGAATATTTTTTAAATAATATTTACTTATATGAATATTTTAGTCTATTATATAAAGATTTATCTATAACTCTAATCAATTAACTTATAATTATGTGTTAAATAGTTTACTTTTTAAATTATAGTTATAAATTATTATAATATAATATACTTTATATTTTAATTTATTATCTTTAAGTTTTAATCAGCTCCATCCATTCCTTCTTGATCTAAAGGTTACAGAGCTACCAATCTTTGAAATCTTATCTTGACCAATCAGCCTTCATGCAAAGGATCACACGGATCAACATCATCACCGTCAGATAAATTCTCCAAAACAGTCCACACCTTCGGATCAGTTAAGCCAACTTAAATCAATCAGAACCAATCACAAAGAAGCACACGAATCAAACTTTTCTTCCGTTCGATCATGAAGCAAATCAGCCATCAGCCATTAGATCAAAATTAGTTGTGTTTGTTTAAAACACAATCCGCTCGGTCCGTTGATTATCTCTCAGATTTATCCTCAACCATTTGATCTCAACAGTAAGTTAAATTATAAATGTCAAAAATGATTTTCTGTATTAATTTTCTATTCTCTCATTTCTCTCTCTTCAGACGCTCTCTCTTCTCTCTCGATTCCTCCGAAAAAAAATCTCAAACCCTAACATTCTCTTCACTCAAAATCGATTATTCGTATTATTTCTACTAAATTCCTTCATGAATCCTTGCTATCAAGCCTATCTTAATACAACCTCTGTTCTTCAAATAAGGTTAGATTTTTTTTAAGTATTGTTCATCAAATCAAATTTTCTTCGACAGCTTCTGAAATTTTAAAAAAAAAAATCTTTGATTCGTTTTATCAGCTCGTTTGTTTCTGATTTAATATTTTTTTTTACTTTCAATTTTTTTGTTTTTGTTTCGGATATTTTTATTTTTTTTAATTTGGAGTATAAACAGTTTTGAAAAATTATTTACTATGTATTTTCAGTAACAAACTCAAAAAAAATGTTAGTCTTTTAGTTCAAAATTTTCTAAATCGTAAATTTTGTTTACCAAATTTTTAGGGCTTGACTTCTTCTCTGATTGATCTTGCTCATGTCAAATATTTTAAAAAAATAAAATTATTGAGAGTTTAATTTACTCTTAAATCTCTAAATAATTTCACAAGCACTTTTTATTTTTTAAAGGAGTTCCTTTTTCTTCAATTTCTGGTCGATTTCATAACATTTATTTAAAGGTGTGATGTACTCTCTATGGATCTGGTTTAGTTCCTAAATTTTTTTTTCATCTGTGTCCGTTTTTTTTAGGGTTTTTATTATTTTAGAAATTTATGCATCTGATTAGTTTGCTATTTTAAAATTTTACCCATATATATATATATATATATATATATATATATATTTCTGATTTCGGCCAAAGCAGTGGAGGATCATGAACTAAAATGCTTGAATTGTCTATAACTGCTCAGGTAACCTCTTTCTATTATTTCACGAGTATTATTTGTGGCTGAGAATTTGAGTTAAAATTTCTTGTAAGACAACTTGTATATATACTTATTTGAACTCAGTAGAGACTTGAGTTGAATGGTTACATGATATTAATTGCTTACCTACCACCATGAGCTATAATTCAATATACTGTTGTGAACTGTGTTTCAGTATGCTCTAAGGCTCATATTTTTCTGACATTCTGAACTTTGAAATTTTGAAATTACCTAATATCTGTCATAACTGTGTTGATATGTGCATAATTTTTCAAGAAATATGCAGAGTTGTGCAAAGACAAACTGTGACACATGAACTTCTGTTTCCCTATTGTGTCTGGATACATTGCTTTGCAAAGATATATGCCGTATGAATCTAGCTAAAATCTGCAGTTATAAGTTGCTATAAATGGGGCATTAAAAGTCATTGCTCTCCTTTTTCTGACTACAAATAGTTAAATTACTGTTATACATTGGACTACTTGGGATTGCTGACTTAAGAAATTTACAGAGCTCCATACCTAGTTACTATATTCCAACATTCCTTGTCAGACTGAACAAAAATAAGTAGTCTTTGACTGAATAATTTTACTATCACTATTTATTACTGCAAATATGTTACACTATTCTTAAAAGATTTGCATAGATTGATTTGGTTTGTTGAAAATGAAAATTTGCAATCATTCTTTTATACTTTGGCTCTGCAGTCTTGAGTACTAAATGAGCATTAATTGCTACAATGCATCAGTCCTTTGAAATTTGCATATATAAAAGCATGCATACCTTTCATTTTTTTCTTACACCTACTCAGTTGCACTCTTATATGTTCACATCCTAGTCTTGTTCTCTTTTTCTTAAATTCTACATGGAGAGTTCTTCATCCTTTAAAAGAAAAAGGTCTGCTTTATATGAAGTTCATCCTGATGTTTGTCAGCCACACTTAGTAACCCCTCATGCACAGTCCAAATACAAACCCATTAGACATTGTATGTGTCCTGGCATTGGTATTTCTTTCAACAGCTTTCCCAATCTTCTTGAAAAATTTGTTAGCATTGGTTGGGAGTCATTAGTTCTTTTTTATGACAAAACTATCTATCCTGGCTTAATTGCTGAATTTTACAGTCATCTGATTGTTAACAAAAATGAGTCTAGGTTTGTTGAAAGTATTACTACTTATATTCAAGGTATTGAGTATTCCATTGATGAATTTTTTTTTGTTACCGCTTTAAAACTTAGGCAGTCTATGATGGACTTACCTAAACTCAATGAATATGTTTATCCTGTAGGTTACTCATTACTTGAATGTACAAGTTTTAAGCAAAACCTGGCCACAACCACTAAACAAATAATTCCTACTGTTGTTTTTGACTATCCTCAGAATATTGGCCCTGAATTTTTAACTGCCACTTCTCAATTCCTGGGAAAAATTCTAAGATCAAATTTTATGCCTGTTCGAGCAGATAAATATTTGTGTCCATTTGACTTAGAGTTGATAAAGTGTATTCTGCAAGAATTTATGCCATACAATCTGCCTTATTTTTTATTGACTGCTTTTGAGCATTGTTTCAATAACAACTGCATGGGTTTTGGTCTTGTGTTGACTCATATCTTTAAGCATCTAGGCATTGATCTTAGCAACCAAAAATCACAACCAATCTCAAACAGCAACCTTATAACCCATCTTAAGCTCCCACCCAAACCCCTTATCACATATAAAGGCCCAAACCAGAATCACATTGAATCCCACATTCATATGTTCGCTCAAGTAGAATATCTAGGTAATATGGCTTAACTGCTGCTACAAAATCAAGGGATTTTGATGATTAAAATAGAGGAAATCCAACAGTCTCTGAATCAGATTCGTGACATGCTAAATCTATTGATGGGTGTCCCTCCCATTCCCTCTCCATCTCTTCATTTTACCAATTTGGCATCTGATGAACATGTTGACATAAATGAGCCCCTTCATTCTGATGCTTTGCTGGAAATCAATGGGCTTCAGTTCTCACCTATTGATCTAAATGATTACTAACTATTTGGGTCTGTAATATAATTAGTATACTAACTATTTGAAACTGTAATAACTTTCATATTAACTTCTGTTCACTTAAGCTAACTATGCAGGTACCTTAAAACTGTTAAAACTGTTAACAATTTTCAGTTCTCTTAAAACTATCTTTATCCTTATTTAACCCTGTTGTGCAGGATATACACTTTATTTATCTTTTTATGATGTCAAAGGGGGAGAATAAAAATATAGAACATTAGGCTATATTGATTATGATAACCTCACTTACGGTGACATTGTTAGTTATATTCAAAAAATTGGACTAAAAATGTGTATTGATTTCAAAATCGCTAAACAAGCTGCCAAAGATAAAAAGAAAGCTAAATATGAGCTTGGCACTTTTTGTGAACAATATGGTCTGCCTCCTATTGCCCCTTCGCGTCGAAAGCATAGGAAAAAGCACTTAGAAATTCATAAAAAACGCAAGCACCATAAAAAGCGCTCTAGTCAGACTAATAAAGAAAGTTATTATGAAAAACCCAGGTCTAGAAAGAAAACTGGAAATAAAAAATCCACTTCTAAATCTAGTCATAAGAGTAAAATTACTTGTTATAATTGTGGAAAAAAGGGACATTATAAGAATGAATGTAAATTAAAACAAAAATTAAACCAGTTAAATATTTCTGTTGAAGACTCTGAAAAGATTTTTGATTTACTTAGATCTCAGTCTGATGAAGATAATGATATTTCTGATATTCCTTATTCTTCGGCTAATGATCAAAAAAGTCAGACTCCTAGTGAAGATAATGAAGTTACTTTGTGTACTGATAATTGTAGGTCTGATTGTTGTAAAACTATTAATGTTCTTACTAAAGAGGAGCAAGAAAGCTCTTTGTTAATTGAATTAATTAGTAAGCTTACTGATGAAGATTTAAAATTGCAATACATGAAACAGTTAAAGGATTTGTTTTCTAAAAACATTTCTGGAAAGGGTAAAGTAATAAAAGCTAAAGAGAAGCCGCTTATAAGCCTTAATAAAACCCTTGAAAGATTTAAAGTGGCTGAGAGAGAGATTACTCTCCCAAAACTAAATCAAGAGGTCAACAAGCTTAAGAAAGAGATTTCTAGTCTCAAGACTGAAACCAATATAGCCTAATGTCAACCTTCATCGATAATTTCAAAACTGATTACAATGTTAAAACTGTTGAACGTGTGTATGCTATTAATAAAGAATATGAAAATTGTAGTCTTCTTTCTCCCGATGTCATTAATAAACATCGTAAAAAGGGTTATAATTTTATTCATATTGGTTTGGTACAAGTTGCAGTTAAACCATTAACTATTAAAGGAATAAACTCAAGCGTCTTTTTATGCTTAAGAGATGCTCGTTATCTTAATTATGCTCCTAGTATTATTGGAATCATGGAATCTAGTTTACATGATGGTCCTATTCATTTTAATTGCTTTCCTGATCTTCCTTTAAGTCTGTCTGATATTAATTTACTTAAGGCTTTAACTTTGAATATTAAAACTGCTGGAGAGATAACTCAAATGATTGAGGGATCTCAACCCTTAGCTTTAATCTTTAGAATTTATTATAAAGTTATGAAAACCAATTTAAATATTCATGCTCTTAATAAAAGTCCTAAAGATCATACTGTTTTAATACAGAGTAGCACTAGTAACGCCAATATTCAAACACCTAAAACTATTCTTTGGAAAGATGTCACGTTACCTAGCCAATGGATTCTTCCCCAGGAAGTTCCACAAAAACCAGTTAATAATAATTTGTTAAATTTAGAAAATATTAAGCAATTTTCTGATGGTACTGTTCGAATTAGTTTTGAACGTACTAGAAGACCTTTTATTATTGAAGAATTTACCAGTTCCTCAGTCCCTTCTACCTCTAGAAGAGACACTGAAGTCTTAAGTGACTTTTCTATTCCTGATGTTAAACTGAAAGGCGTGTTGAATCAGGGTCAGACAAGTCATCCTTGTTATACTCCTGCCTTTCAGACTGATGGAGAACATGAAGATGTTTCTCCTACTGTGTCGGTCGGACCTTCTCCCTCTGACTTTGATGCCCCAAATAATCACCAGTTAAGAGTCCTTACTAAAGTCTCTAAATTGGATTGGGATAGCCTTGTTAATGATTTTAATTCTAAAACTAATCAAGCTAAACGACATGCTTTTCGTAATATGCATAATAAAATTGATAGAGATAAAATTGTTCGTAATTGGAAAAAATTTGTTAAACTTACTAGAGAGAACCTTACATTTTATGATTGGTATGATAGAAATCATTGTAAAGTTCTTACTAAATCTCAATGGATAAAAGAAGATAAGTCCAAAACTTTAGCTTCTCATCCTCCCCTTGAAACTGTTCTTTTACAAGTCAAAAATAACTCCGTTGTTGCTAGTCCTTTTAAAGTAGCTGATGGTAAAACTGATGATAAAAAGATTATTGAACAAAATAATTTTACTAATCAGTATTTAGCCACCATAGGAAAACAACTTGATAAAATTGAAGAAAAGTTTGATAATACTCTTATTAAAACCCCTGATAAGAAACTTGATCAGCCTTTGTTAACTCTTCCTGATAATAGAGATGGCAAGGGATTGCCTAGTAAAGATTCTGATTTAGTTAAAAGTATTGATAAACTTATTAAAAAGATTGGTTCGAGCTCTGGCGAAGCTAGTGGAACCGTGGCCATCATTGATCAGATTCAAGAATCTGGCAATGATTACAATAGTGACTCAGATGAGGTATCTGAGGTCGCTTCTGTTCCCGGCCTTACTGAACAATTGAAAAAGTTAACTTTTAATAACGCTAGTATTACAAAAAATTGGTATACTAGACCCACTCCCCCTGATCTTCAGTTCGAGGAAAAGAATCTTGACAATCAATTTTCGGTTTCCTCCAATAAAATTTATGAATGGAATATTGATGGCTTCAGTGAACATCAATTACTTACTAAAATGAACCACATGTCTATGGTTGCTAATAGTTACATCACTGCTTTTACTAATCTTACTCAACCTGAAATTGTTGAAATTTTAACTAATGGTTTTTCGGGAGTTCTTCGCTCTTGGTGGGAAAAACACCTTGATGAAGATGCTAGGAACTCTATTATTCATGCTTATCAACTTGATGATAATGGTCAACCTATCTTCCGTGAAGATATTGGTTTTGGTGTTCCTGATGGTATTAATACCCTAATTTTCACTATAATAAAACATTTTATTGGTACTCCTAGTAATATTACTGAACGTATCCATGATCAACTTAGTAATCTTACTTGTCCCACTTTAAGTGATTTTAGATGGTATAAAGATGTTTTTATTTCGCGAGTCATGCTTCGTAATGATAGTAACAAGCCTTTTTGGAAAGAAAAATTTGTTAATGGTCTTCCGTCTTTATTTGCTCATAAAGTCCGTGAAGAACTTAGTAAAACATTAGGCTATATTGATTATGATAACCTCACTTACGGTGACATTGTTAGTTATATTCAAAAAATTGGACTAAAAATGTGTATTGATTTCAAAATCGCTAAACAAGCTGCCAAAGATAAAAAGAAAGCTAAATATGAGCTTGGCACTTTTTGTGAACAATATGGTCTGCCTCCTATTGCCCCTTCGCGTCGAAAGCATAGGAAAAAGCACTTAGAAATTCATAAAAAACGCAAGCACCATAAAAAGCGCTCTAGTCAGACTAATAAAGAAAGTTATTATGAAAAACCCAGGTCTAGAAAGAAAACTGGAAATAAAAAATCCACTTCTAAATCTAGTGATAAGAGTAAAATTACTTGTTATAATTGTGGAAAAAAGGGACATTATAAGAATGAATGTAAATTAAAACAAAAATTAAACCAGTTAAATATTTCTGTTGAAGACTCTGAAAAGATTTATGATTTACTTAGATCTCAGTCTGATGAAGATAATGATATTTCTGATATTCCTTATTCTTCGGCTAATGATCAAAAAAGTCAGACTCCTAGTGAAGATAATGAAGTTACTTTGTGTACTGATAATTGTAGGTCTGATTGTTGTAAAACTATTAATGTTCTTACTAAAGAGGAGCAAGAAAGCTCTTTGTTAATTGAATTAATTAGTAAGCTTACTGATGAAGATTTAAAATTGCAATACATGAAACAGTTAAAGGATTTGTTTTCTAAAAACATTTCTGGAAAGGGTAAAGTAATAAAGGCTAAAGAGAAGCCGCTTATAAGCCTTAATAAAACCCTTGAAAGATTTAAAGTGGCTGAGAGAGAGATTACTCTCCCAGAACTAAATCAAGAGGTCAACAAGCTTAAGAAAGAGATTTCTAGTCTCAAGACTGAAATCTCCAACTTAAGAAGTGATATGACTGCGTTCGTTAACAAAGACTCTGAACTTCATATTTCTGATTCTTCAGAAAATGAAGACTTACCTGAAACTTCAGGAGTCAATGATGAAGAGTCTCCTTTGTTTATTCAAGGTAATTCGTTAAAAAGGATAAAAGATATTACCATTCAAAAGTGGTATATTTTGATACGATTAATGGTTGATGGCACTTTTGCTATTCAACTTCCTGCTCTTGTTGATACTGGTGCAGATCTTAATTGCATCCAGGAAGGGTTAATCCCTACCAAATTTTATGTTAAAACCAGTGAACGTTTAAACTCTGCCAATGGAAGCAGCATGGAAATTAAATATAAGCTCCCTAAGGTTCATATTTGTCAAAACGATATATGTTTTAAAACTTCTTTTGTGTTAATTCGTAATTTAACTGATAAAATTATTCTGGGATTACCATTTATTTATTTGTTATACCCTTTCACCACCAGTAATAATGGGTTAACTACTGAGCACCTTGGGCACAAAGTTGTCTTTGAGTTTTTAACTCAGCCCAAAGAAAGAGACTTAAGATTTATTCAAGATGAGTCTATTTCTAAGTCACTTAACTTGTTAAAATGTAAAACTTCTCATTTAAAGTTTTTAAAACATGAAATTAAGTATAAACAGGTTGAAGACCTTCTTTTAAGTGAAAAGATACAAGATAAAATTGAAGAACTTCGTTTATTCATGGTTAAAAATTTGTGTGCCGATTCTCCTAATGCTTTTTGGCATCGTAGGAAACATGTTAAACTTCCTTACGCTAAAGAATTTAAAGAACATCTTATTCCTACTAAAGCTAGACCTATTCAAATGAGTCACCAACAAATGGAACTTTGTAAGCAAGAAATTAACGATTTACTTGCCAAAGGTTTAATAAAACATAGTAAATCTCCTTGGTCTTGCCCTGCCTTTTATGTTAATAATGAAGCAGAAAAGGAGAGAGGTGTCCCTCGTCTTGTCATCAATTATAAGCCTCTTAATAAGGTCTTAGAATGGATCAGGTATCCCCTTCCCAATAAAGAGGACCTTCTTAGTCGTCTTAGTAATGCTACCATTTTTAGCAAATTCGACCTTAAGTCTGGTTTCTGGCAAGTCAGTATCCATCCTAGTGATAGGTACAAAACCGCCTTCACCACCCCTTTTGGTCATTATGAATGGGTTGTTCAAGCATTTGGCTTGAAAAACGCTCCTAGTGAATTCCAAAATATTCTCAATGAAATTTTAAATCCCTTTAGTCATTTCATTATTGTCTATATTGATGATATCCTTGTTTTTTCTAAATCTATTGACGAACATTTCAAACATTTGAATTCGTTTTTCAAAGCTATCAAAGTCAATGGTTTGGTTCTGTCACCAACCAAATGTTCTCTTTTCCAAGTTAAAGTTAAATTTCTTGGCCATGATATTCATCGGGGTTTGGTTCGTCCTGTTCAAAGAGTTATTCAATTCGCTGATAGATTTCCTGATAAAATCCTTGATAGAACTCAACTTCAAAGGTTCCTAGGATCTCTTAATTATGTTGGCAAATTCTATAAAAATTTACGAAAAATTTGTAAACCTTTGTTTCTTCGTTTACAGAAGAATCCTCCTCCCTGGACTGATGAACATTCTGCCATCGTTCAGCAAGTTAAAAAATATGTTAAGGTTCTTCCCTGCCTTGGCATCTCTAATGAATCAGCCTTCAAAATAGTTGAAACTGACGCCTCCGAAATTGGCTTCGGCGGCATTCTGAAGCAGAAATTAACTCCTGCTTCTTCTGAACAAATTGTTCGATTCCACTCTGGCGCGTGGAATCAGGCACAATTAAACTACAGCACTATTAAAAAAGAAATTTTAGCTTTAGTTTTCTGTGTCAGTAAATTTCAAAATGATTTATTAAATCAAAAATTTTTGGTTCGTATTGATTGTAAGTCTGCTAAATATATTTTAGAAAAAGATGTTAAAAACATCGCTGCTAAACATATTTTTGCCAGATGGCAATCTATTTTAAGTATTTTTGATTTTGACATTGAATATATTAAAGGTAGTGATAATTCCGTTCCTGATTTTCTAACTCGGGAATTTATTAATTCAGGCACCCCTCAGGTTCAAAATGAGTGTGAGAGGGAAAGATAAAAATGTTCGGCCCTTGGGTCCTCCAAGCCCAAGCCCACCTAGTCAGAAGCCCGTGGGAGCTATAATCCCTCATCCTGTTACTCCCCTTACTGTAGTTAATAGGTTCACTCCTTTGGTTTCTAGCTCGAAACCCTATAGTTCAGCTCTGGTTCAACCCCCTTTAATGGTTGATCCTTACGCCTCCTCCAGTAATCCTCCTGCTGGTCAGCGTGTTCATACTGAATACGTCCCTGTTTTCAGCACCAATTTATTTCATATCGAACGACATATGAAATCAATTGATGATCCAGTCAAATTAGCTGCCCAGTTCTTCCCAACTGGTTGGCATTTTATTCCTTCTGCTCCTTATAAATCTCTCATGTACTATAAGGATGTCCTTTTGCAAACTCAGTCAATCGCTATTAAACCTATTTATGATAGAAATGATTCTTCAAAAATCATCTATCATTCTCTTTATATTAAACAGGTTATCTCCATGCCTAACTGGGGTAATCATCCTAGTGATCTTAGGCAGCTTGAAGGTCATGATAGCCAGTTTTGCTATTATGATTACATGGAAGCTTGGAACAGAGTTTTTCTGTTTCAAACTCCATCTTTTAGTCATTCGTGGTTCATCCAATTTGACCACAAATTTAAAAGTCAATTTCCTCATTGGTTTGTTCTTTGGTGGGAACGTTATGGTCTCATCTTTGATATCCTCCCCATTGAGCTTCAGACTGTTCTTAATGTCTTTAGCTCTAGGGTTCCTGTGGTGCAGTCTAATTGCTGCATCCCAGTTATTCTCCATTTCGCTAGTAAATATAAAGTCCCATGGATCCTTCGATGGAACTATGGATTTTATTCTCCAACAGTCAATGTTGCTCTTTCTTCTTTAGTCGCCCCTGAAAAAGGTGCCTCTAGTAATCACCTTAATCAAATTACTCATGTTACTCGTGAGTTTTCAGTTAAATGGTGGGATAAGTTTGATCCTTATCGCATCGTGGGCCAAGTTCAGAAGGAATTTCCCAGTCCTTCACCCATTCAAACGATTCCTCCTCCAAAGGAATCATCTTCTAGTAAATCTAAATCCAAGAAATCTTCCAGTTCAAAGTTAGACTTCTCGGATATTGATCATTGTACCAATAATGAGCTTAAACAGTTATCCCGTTTAATTCAGAAAAGAATGGATAAACTCAGTGAGGACTCAGTTCCTTCTGTTTGTTCATCTTCTTCTTCTCGCTCCAGTCATCACTCTAGCCCTACTGATCCGTACGGAAGCATCTCTCTTCAGGATGCCCAGGATCCGTTTGCCTAGGATCCAGGATCCATTCGCCTTGGGTTCCTACAGTCACTTGGGTCAGCTTTGTTGCTAGATGCCCCTGCCCGCGCAGCCCGTGCTTCTTTGTCCAAAGTAGCCGAAAGCAGTTGCTGAGTCAGTTGTCATTTAGTCAGATGTCTGTATCCTTGTTAGTCAAAAGTTGTTATTATTGTATTTCGTCTGTATTTGATTAACGCGTCTGTAATAGTAAAAGCTGTTTGTAATAGTCAAAAGTTGTAATAATGCTTTCATCTTTTGATAAAGCATTACTGTTGTTCAATAGTCATTCTTGTTTTGTAATTATTGAGTTGTAATCTCTCAGCCTTTTCTCTTTCTATATAAGAGAGGCTCAGTCTTTGTTATGAGGGAGGATTTAGTAATCCAATAGAGCGTTTGAGAAGACTCAGATTCCTATCTGACTAATCTTCAACTCTCTTGCCTTCTCTCTTAGATATGATAAGTTTCTATAATCGAGTCAATCTGTTGTAAGTAACCAAGTTAATTGTTTGTAATTATTTCATAGTACAATAAAAGTTTATTTTGTTTAAACTTCTCTTATTACTTATGAACTGCTGCTTTAATTTCTTATAGTTTTGCTATAGTTGTTATTCAGCTTTGTTTATGCGCCACTCTTCTCTTTTACTCTTCATCTTCCGCCTTTTGTAGATATGATAAGTTTCTATAATCGAGTCAATCTGTTGTAAGTAACCAAGTTAATTGTTTGTAATTATTTCATAGTACAATAAAAGTTTATTTTGTTTAAACTTCTCTTATTACTTATGAACTGCTGCTTTAATTTCTTATAGTTTTGCTATAGTTGTTATTCAGCTTTGTTTATGCGCCACTCTTCTCTTTTACTCTTCATCTTCCGCCTTTTACCATTAACAAATTTTTCTTTACAAAAAGGCTTGTTACTATCATTACGAAGCATGACTCGCGAAATAAAAACATCTTTATACCATCTAAAATCACTTAAAGTGGGACAAGTAAGATTACTAAGTTGATCATGGATACGTTCAGTAATATTACTAGGAGTACCAATAAAATGTTTTATTATAGTGAAAATTAGGGTATTAATACCATCAGGAACACCAAAACCAATATCTTCACGGAAGATAGGTTGACCATTATCATCAAGTTGATAAGCATGAATAATAGAGTTCCTAGCATCTTCATCAAGGTGTTTTTCCCACCAAGAGCGAAGAACTCCCGAAAAACCATTAGTTAAAATTTCAACAATTTCAGGTTGAGTAAGATTAGTAAAAGCAGTGATGTAACTATTAGCAACCATAGACATGTGGTTCATTTTAGTAAGTAATTGATGTTCACTGAAGCCATCAATATTCCATTCATAAATTTTATTGGAGGAAACCGAAAATTGATTGTCAAGATTCTTTTCCTCGAACTGAAGATCAGGGGGAGTGGGTCTAGTATACCAATTTTTTGTAATACTAGCGTTATTAAAAGTTAACTTTTTCAATTGTTCAGTAAGGCCGGGAACAGAAGCGACCTCAGATACCTCATCTGAGTCACTATTGTAATCATTGCCAGATTCTTGAATCTGATCAATGATGGCCACGGTTCCACTAGCTTCGCCAGAGCTCGAACCAATCTTTTTAATAAGTTTATCAATACTTTTAACTAAATCAGAATCTTTACTAGGCAATCCCTTGCCATCTCTATTATCAGGAAGAGTTAACAAAGGCTGATCAAGTTTCTTATCAGGGGTTTTAATAAGAGTATTATCAAACTTTTCTTCAATTTTATCAAGTTGTTTTCCTATGGTGGCTAAATACTGATTAGTAAAATTATTTTGTTCAATAATCTTTTTATCATCAGTTTTACCATCAGCTACTTTAAAAGGACTAGCAACAACGGAGTTATTTTTGACTTGTAAAAGAACAGTTTCAAGGGGAGGATGAGAAGCTAAAGTTTTGGACTTATCTTCTTTTATCCATTGAGATTTAGTAAGAACTTTACAATGATTTCTATCATACCAATCATAAAATGTAAGGTTCTCTCTAGTAAGTTTAACAAATTTTTTCCAATTACGAACAATTTTATCTCTATCAATTTTATTATGCATATTACGAAAAGCATGTCGTTTAGCTTGATTAGTTTTAGAATTAAAATCATTAACAAGGCTATCCCAATCCAATTTAGAGACTTTAGTAAGGACTCTTAACTGGTGATTAATTGGGGCATCAAAGTCAGAGGGAGAAGGTCCGACCGACACAGTAGGAGAAACATCTTCATGTTCTCCATCAGTCTGAAAGGCAGGAGTATAACAAGGATGACTTATCTGACCCTGATTCAACACGCCTTTCAGTTTAACATCAGGAATAGAAAAGTCACTTAAGACTTCAGTGTCTCTTCTAGAGGTAGAAGGGACTGAGGAACTGGTAAATTCTTCAATAATAAAAGGTCTTCTAGTACGTTCAAAACTAATTCGAACAGTACCATCAGAAAATTGCTTAATATTTTCTAAATTTAACAAATTATTATTAACTGGTTTTTGTGGAACTTCCTGGGGAAGAATCCATTGGCTAGGTAACGTGACATCTTTCCAAAGAATAGTTTTAGGTGTTTGAATATTGGCGTTACTAGTGCTACTCTGTATTAAAACAGTATGATCTTTAGGACTTTTATTAAGAGCATGAATATTTAAATTGGTTTTCATAACTTTATAATAAATTCTAAAGATTAAAGCTAAGGGTTGAGATCCCTCAATCATTTGAGTTATCTCTCCAGCAGTTTTAATATTCAAAGTTAAAGCCTTAAGTAAATTAATATCAGACAGACTTAAAGGAAGATCAGGAAAGCAATTAAAATGAATAGGACCATCATGTAAACTAGATTCCATGATTCCAATAATACTAGGAGCATAATTAAGATAACGAGCATCTCTTAAGCATAAAAAGACGCTTGAGTTTATTCCTTTAATAGTTAATGGTTTAACTGCAACTTGTACCAAACCAATATGAATAAAATTATAACCCTTTTTACGATGTTTATTAATGACATCGGGAGAAAGAAGACTACAATTTTCATATTCTTTATTAATAGCATACACACGTTCAACAGTTTTAACATTGTAATCAGTTTTGAAATTATCGATGAAGGTTGACTGATAAATTTCTTTAGGAGATACACTAGGTATATTCCAGTTATTAAGAGTTTGGTTAATATTTTCATAACTTTGTTCTTCTTGGTTAACTATATTAGGAACAGAAGGAAGAGAAGATCTATTACTAACCGACGAACTAGATCTAAACAATCTACTCATAGTTAAAATTAAAGTTTTAATTAATCTGTGTTCTTCCGTACATACCCCTTTCTTTGCTTAACATAAACACATACCCAATCATCTAGTGATTCCCAGAAAGCCGAAACTGCTCACACACTCGAGACTTACAAAGGCTGGACAGGGACCTATGGCGATGGAGGGTGGTTTATACAAAGAGACTAGGTGACTTCTTGAACAAAGAAAGATCAAAATTTTTGATTTTAAAAATGACTAGAAGAAGAAGATCAAGAAACAACGTTTAGTAAACAAACAACTCAAGGCTCTGATACCAAAAGGCGGAAGATGAAGAGTAAAAGAGAAGAGTGGTGCATAAACAAAGCTGAATAACAACTATAGCAAAACTATAAGAAATTAAAGCAGCAGTTCATAAGTAATAAGAGAAGTTTAAACAAAATAAACTTTTATTGTACTATGAAATAATTACAAACAATTAACTTGGTTACTTACAACAGATTGACTCGATTATAGAAACTTATCATATCTAAGAGAGAAGGCAAGAGAGTTGAAGATTAGTCAGATAGGAATCTGAGTCTTCTCAAACGCTCTATTGGATTA
Organism: Panax stipuleanatus; assembly: GCA_020205555.1. NCBI lineage: Eukaryota > Viridiplantae > Streptophyta > Magnoliopsida > Apiales > Araliaceae > Panax > Panax stipuleanatus. Next base: position 122,849 of record JAINUT010000433.1, read on the forward strand.
CTAAATCCTCTCTCATAACAAAGACTGAGCCTCTCTTATATAGAAAGAGAAAAGGCTGAGAGATTACAACTCAATAATTACAAAACAAGAATGACTATTGAACAACAGTAATGCTTTATCAAAAGATGAAAGCATTATTACAACTTTTGACTATTACAAACAGCTTTTACTATTACAGACGCGTTAATCAAATACAGACGAAATACAATAATAACAACTTTTGACTAACAAGGATACAGACATCTGACTAAATGACAACTGACTCAGCAACTGCTTTCGGCTACTTTGGACAAAGAAGCACGGGCTGCGCGGGCAGGGGCATCTAGCAACAAAGCTGACCCAAGTGACTGTAGGAACCCAAGGCGAATGGATCCTGGATCCTAGGCAAACGGATCCTGGGCATCCTGAAGAGAGATGCTTCCGTACGGATCAGTAGGGCTAGAGTGATGACTGGAGCGAGAAGAAGAAGATGAACAAACAGAAGGAACTGAGTCCTCACTGAGTTTATCCATTCTTTTCTGAATTAAACGGGATAACTGTTTAAGCTCATTATTGGTACAATGATCAATATCCGAGAAGTCTAACTTTGAACTGGAAGATTTCTTGGATTTAGATTTACTAGAAGATGATTCCTTTGGAGGAGGAATCGTTTGAATGGGTGAAGGACTGGAAAATTCCTTCTGAACTTGGCCCACGATGCGATAAGGATCAAACTTATCCCACCATTTAACTGAAAACTCACGAGTAACATGAGTAATTTGATTAAGGTGATTACTAGAGGCACCTTTTTCAGGGGCGACTAAAGAAGAAAGAGCAACATTGACTGTTGGAGAATAAAATCCATAGTTCCATCGAAGGATCCATGGGACTTTATATTTACTAGCGAAATGGAGAATAACTGGGATGCAGCAATTAGACTGCACCACAGGAACCCTAGAGCTAAAGACATTAAGAACAGTCTGAAGCTCAATGGGGAGGATATCAAAGATGAGACCATAACGTTCCCACCAAAGAACAAACCAATGAGGAAATTGACTTTTAAATTTGTGGTCAAATTGGATGAACCACGAATGACTAAAAGATGGAGTTTGAAACAGAAAAACTCTGTTCCAAGCTTCCATGTAATCATAATAGCAAAACTGGCTATCATGACCTTCAAGCTGCCTAAGATCACTAGGATGATTACCCCAGTTAGGCATGGAGATAACCTGTTTAATATAAAGAGAATGATAGATGATTTTTGAAGAATCATTTCTATCATAAATAGGTTTAATAGCGATTGACTGAGTTTGCAAAAGGACATCCTTATAGTACATGAGAGATTTATAAGGAGCAGAAGGAATAAAATGCCAACCAGTTGGGAAGAACTGGGCAGCTAATTTGACTGGATCATCAATTGATTTCATATGTCGTTCGATATGAAATAAATTGGTGCTGAAAACAGGGACGTATTCAGTATGAACACGCTGACCAGCAGGAGGATTACTGGAGGAGGCGTAAGGATCAACCATTAAAGGGGGTTGAACCAGAGCTGAACTATAGGGTTTCGAGCTAGAAACCAAAGGAGTGAACCTATTAACTACAGTAAGGGGAGTAACAGGATGAGGGATTATAGCTCCCACGGGCTTCTGACTAGGTGGGCTTGGGCTTGGAGGACCCAAGGGCCGAACATTTTTATCTTTCCCTCTCACACTCATTTTGAACCTGAGGGGTGCCTGAATTAATAAATTCCCGAGTTAGAAAATCAGGAACGGAATTATCACTACCTTTAATATATTCAATGTCAAAATCGAAAATACTTAAAATAGATTGCCATCTGGCAAAAATATGTTTAGCAGCGATGTTTTTAACATCTTTTTCTAAAATATATTTAGCAGACTTACAATCAATACGAACCAAAAATTTTTGATTTAATAAATCATTTTGAAATTTACTGACACAGAAAACTAAAGTTAAAATTTCTTTTTTAATAGTGCTGTAGTTTAATTGTGCCTGATTCCACGCGCCAGAGTGGAATCGAACAATTTGTTCAGAAGAAGCAGGAGTTAATTTCTGCTTCAGAATGCCGCCGAAGCCAATTTCGGAGGCGTCAGTTTCAACTATTTTGAAGGCTGATTCATTAGAGATGCCAAGGCAGGGAAGAACCTTAACATATTTTTTAACTTGCTGAACGATGGCAGAATGTTCATCAGTCCAGGGAGGAGGATTCTTCTGTAAACGAAGAAACAAAGGTTTACAAATTTTTCGTAAATTTTTATAGAATTTGCCAACATAATTAAGAGATCCTAGGAACCTTTGAAGTTGAGTTCTATCAAGGATTTTATCAGGAAATCTATCAGCGAATTGAATAACTCTTTGAACAGGACGAACCAAACCCCGATGAATATCATGGCCAAGAAATTTAACTTTAACTTGGAAAAGAGAACATTTGGTTGGTGACAGAACCAAACCATTGACTTTGATAGCTTTGAAAAACGAATTCAAATGTTTGAAATGTTCGTCAATAGATTTAGAAAAAACAAGGATATCATCAATATAGACAATAATGAAATGACTAAAGGGATTTAAAATTTCATTGAGAATATTTTGGAATTCACTAGGAGCGTTTTTCAAGCCAAATGCTTGAACAACCCATTCATAATGACCAAAAGGGGTGGTGAAGGCGGTTTTGTACCTATCACTAGGATGGATACTGACTTGCCAGAAACCAGACTTAAGGTCGAATTTGCTAAAAATGGTAGCATTACTAAGACGACTAAGAAGGTCCTCTTTATTGGGAAGGGGATACCTGATCCATTCTAAGACCTTATTAAGAGGCTTATAATTGATGACAAGACGAGGGACACCTCTCTCCTTTTCTGCTTCATTATTAACATAAAAGGCAGGGCAAGACCAAGGAGATTTACTATGTTTTATTAAACCTTTGGCAAGTAAATCGTTAATTTCTTGCTTACAAAGTTCCATTTGTTGGTGACTCATTTGAATAGGTCTAGCTTTAGTAGGAATAAGATGTTCTTTAAATTCTTTAGCGTAAGGAAGTTTAACAACATGTTTCCTACGATGCCAAAAAGCATTAGGAGAATCGGCACACAAATTTTTAACCATGAATAAACGAAGTTCTTCAATTTTATCTTGTATCTTTTCACTTAAAAGAAGGTCTTCAACCTGTTTATACTTAATTTCATGTTTTAAAAACTTTAAATGAGAAGTTTTACATTTTAACAAGTTAAGTGACTTAGAAATAGACTCATCTTGAATAAATCTTAAGTCTCTTTCTTTGGGCTGAGTTAAAAACTCAAAGACAACTTTGTGCCCAAGGTGCTCAGTAGTTAACCCATTATTACTGGTGGTGAAAGGGTATAACAAATAAATAAATGGTAATCCCAGAATAATTTTATCAGTTAAATTACGAATCAACACAAAAGAAGTTTTAAAACATATATCGTTTTGACAAATATGAACCTTAGGGAGCTTATATTTAATTTTCATGCTGCTTCCATTGGCAGAGTTTAAACGTTCACTAGTTTTAACATAAAATTTGGTAGGGATTAACCCTTCCTGGATGCAATTAAGATCTGCACCAGTATCAACAAGAGCAGGAAGTTGAATAGCAAAAGTGCCATCAACCATTAATCGTATCAAAATATACCACTTTTGAATGGTAATATCTTTTATCCTTTTTAACGAATTACCTTGAATAAACAAAGGAGACTCTTCATCATTGACTCCTGAAGTTTCAGGTAAGTATTCATTTTCTGAAGAATCAGAAATATGAAGTTCAGAGTCTTTGTTAACGAACGCAGTCATATCACTTCTTAAGTTGGAGATTTCAGTCTTGAGACTAGAAATCTCTTTCTTAAGCTTGTTGACCTCTTGATTTAGTTCTGGGAGAGTAATCTCTCTCTCAGCCACTTTAAATCTTTCAAGGGTTTTATTAAGGCTTATAAGCGGCTTCTCTTTAGCTTTTATTACTTTACCCTTTCCAGAAATGTTTTTAGAAAACAAATCCTTTAACTGTTTCATGTATTGCAATTTTAAATCTTCATCAGTAAGCTTACTAATTAATTCAATTAACAAAGAGCTTTCTTGCTCCTCTTTAGTAAGAACATTAATAGTTTTACAACAATCAGACCTACAATTATCAGTACACAAAGTAACTTCATTATCTTCACTAGGAGTCTGACTTTTTTGATCATTAGCCGAAGAATAAGGAATATCAGAAATATCATTATCTTCATCAGACTGAGATCTAAGTAAATCAAAAATCTTTTCAGAGTCTTCAACAGAAATATTTAACTGGTTTAATTTTTGTTTTAATTTACATTCATTCTTATAATGTCCCTTTTTTCCACAATTATAACAAGTAATTTTACTCTTATCACTAGATTTAGAAGTGGATTTTTTATTTCCAGTTTTCTTTCTAGACCTGGGTTTTTCATAATAACTTTCTTTATTAGTCTGACTAGAGCGCTTTTTATGGTGCTTGCGTTTTTTATGAATTTCTAAGTGCTTTTTCCTATGCTTTCGACGCGAAGGGGCAATAGGAGGCAGACCATATTGCTCTACTGCTATTGCTTTACTGCTAGTATAAAACACATAGTATATTATATTTATACTTGTACTGCTAGCATGTTTAGCTTAATTTTGATACATAGATATATATCAATACTGTGACTGCTATTATACTGCTAACATATGTTGTTACTTATCATACGCAACTATTTAAATAAATAAAAGCCATGAATATCATATATTTTTAAAACTAAAAATTCTTTTTAAGAAAGAGATTCACATATTAAGGGGGGGGGAGTCTTGACATATATTTTAGTAGAGTTGTCATCATCAAAAAGGGAGAGATTGTTGGGTATTCAACTTTTGAAAATATTTTGATGATAACAATAAAAATAGCAAATCAATTAGAATCCTCTCCTTAGGAGCTATATGATATAATTAATTTTATTTATTATATTTATTTTGACCAAAATCGTTTTTCATCCTAAAAATTGAATTATTTTTAATTGACATTGATAATTTAATATCAAGTGTTAAAAGAAATTAATTCAAAAAGTAACAATTCCTAAGGCAAGGAGAATCCCTATTCTTAAATTAATTTTTCTTCTTACTCTTATTAAAATATATTATATATATTATTTTATATCAAAACCCTCAAATAAAGATTTAATCTTTATTCACTCTTCTTCCATCCGAAAATTCAAGATTGGCCAAGCTAGTTCTTATTTGATAAAACGTCGGGCCCATGAGATTTATACTTATGTTTGTGCCTTTATTGGTATATGTGTGTGTGCCTTTGCTATTATGTTTGTTTGCGGGGCCCATGGTATAATAACTCTAGACTTGCTATCATTGGGGACAAGATTATGTTGACAAAAATTGTCTGCATGAAGAAAATAGGTCGGGCGAAATTTTGTTAAGGCTGGGCGAATTTTTGTTAAGGCTGGGCGAAATGATATATCATCCGAACCTTCCATTTCAAACAAAAACAATCTTGGCCATTTAATTCAAACACATCTTTCTATATTCCGAAAATGCCCTTGGCCAAGGCTTTCTATAAATAGGGAAGTTATTCTTCATTATTCACTACCAATTTCTAAAAAAAAGGAATAGCTTATACTCTCCTTGCCTACATATTCTCTACTTCCAAAAGCTTACTCTCTTCTGATTAACAGTTCTAACAGGTTGAAGAGAAAATTAGTCAAATTATTTTTGAGATAAGTTCCTGAAATATATTATTTGATATTATCTCATATTTGTGAATATATACTTACATACAATTAGAAATTATTATACACATTTATATATATATATATATTCATGTTTCATCTATTCATATCAATAAAAAGTCAGTTTTAGATTCCGTACATTGAAAGTAGTTCTTAAACAAGAATATTATTCAATTGGTCATTCAAACTCTAAGTGGCTCTTTATAGATATATATTTTATTTATATAAATGTCCCAAAATAGATCAGTTTTAGATTTCGTACATTGAAGTTATTTCTTAAACAAGAATATCATCCAATCGGTCATTGAAATTCTAAGTAATCTATTTAAAATATTTATACAAATATAAACTGAGAAACTTTCAATTTGGTCAGTTTTAGATTCCGTACATTGAAGCTATTCCTTAAACAAGAATATCATTCAATCGGTTATTAAAACTCTAAGTGGCATTATTTAATATTCACAGGATAGATAAAATATATTATCATATATATTTTGAAGTATAGTGAATTCACTTGTTATAACAAGTATTATTCAAAATTATTTGAATTATAATATTTGATATCTATCATTTACACATTCACAAGTTATCTGTTGCATAATACAAAAGTTACTCACATCATACACTTCTGTGAATTTACTTGCTCAGAAAGAAAACTGATTTATAAAAGTTATTCAAACTTTTATAGAAAAATATTCCTTATTTTATAAAGAGATTTAAATCTCTATAATCTGAACCACAGTCATATACTTGCTTATAAAGAAGCATCTTTCTAATCAAAGCTTAAATTTATATACTTGCTTATTCAAGAAGCACTTCTCATACAAGATAAAAGTTAACCAAACTTTTATACATCTGTACTTAAAATCATATCTTCTTACTTTAGAAGCACATTCTATCAAACTTCTTGTAAAAAGGAAAAAGAATAGAATTAGTATATTTTATATACCTGTGAGAAAAAGACTAATTCTTTGACCAAGACCAGAGTCGTGGAGAGGTCAGCTAGGAGTTGAATCTCTAGTGTACTTGTGAGGTGAAGAAGAGACTGTTGTTTCAAGATCAGATCACAGAATAGAACTTAACTCAAAAAGAAGATACAACTAAACTTAAGAAAGGAGCTGAGAGCTTGCTGTCCGAGATAGATAGTTGTGAGTAGTTGGAAGTTTGTCTATAAAATTTTGTAAAGGCTTCTCCGCCTGTTGAAGGAGTATTTATTATTGATAGTAATAGGATCTCAAGTCCTAGAGAGGAGCTTGAGACTGGACGTAGCAACATACCCGAGATGTATGTTGTGAACCAGACAAATCTCTATGCATTGTGTGATTGAATTTTTACTGTCTTGCATATTAATTTTTAACACTGCAAATTAATTATTTAAAAAAATTCAAAAAGGCTTAAGATAATTTTTTAATCTGTAATAATCTATTCAACCCCCTTTCTAGATTATTATTGGACTTTCAATATATATATGAGAGAGAGAGAGACAATATTAATTTTAAAAGACTACATTTTCTATAAAAAAAACTACATTTCCTATAAAGAACTATATTTTCCTATAAAAAGCTATATTTCCTATAAAGGACTACATTTTCCTATCAAAGACTACATTTCCTATAAAAGACTATATTTTCCTATAAAAGACTACATTTCCTATAAAAGACTACATTTTCCTAGTTTGAAAATCTAAATAATTTATGTGGTAACAACTCTAAAGAGTAAATCGTTGTGCCAAACAACTTTGCATAAATATTTTTTGAATAATAATTATTAGGGAGTTCTTATTGATATTTTTGTTAAAGTGGATATTTTTGGGTGTTCGAAAAATATTTTGTATCAATACCTCTATTTAGTAATAACCTCTCAATTAGAATACAAATAGTTTGGTTCCAAGTCTATTCCTAAATAGAGGTTTTACTGTATTTGTGATGTATCAAAAATGGACAAATATAATCCAAAGCGTTCATTCTAATGATCAATAAATAAGATTAAAAATGAGGATACAATGTTCGCTAGTAATACTAGCAATCAGGCTAAACAAACAAATCAGACGATTATACCCCCTAGTCCACTTTTGAAAATAGTTTGTTAGAAATACTAGTCGACGACAGTTGAAGCAACCATTGAAGCAACCATTGCCGATGTAAGAAATATTATTGCAGATATTTGTATTAGATCACAAAACATGAAGAGACTCATATATATTGTCTCAGTATAATTAATGGCATTATATGAGTGTTATTCGAGGATATCTCTCTGCCTTCTTGCCCAACACTCAAGTCATGTATAAAGGATTGATTTAAAATACCTCCAATGTAGTGCAATCAGGGGCGGATCTGTGTGAGGGTAGGGGGGCACTTGCCCCCCACTGAATTTTGAGGGGGCATATTAAAAATAAATAAATTAGGAGGGTGTTAAAATGAAATTTCATATTTTAGACTTAAAAAACTATTATAATTTCTAAAGGACCTCACCCACATTCCTTCACGGACTTCACCCACATCTTCATCTCTATAATTTCCTAAAAGACTGTTCTTCAAACATATTTTTTCTCCCTCACCCAGACTCCAAATTCCAATCAAGTAAATTAAAATAGGCGGTCACGATTTGCAATCATAGCAATTTCAAAAAGTATATTTTAATTTTAGTTTTTTAACTTCACAAATTTAACAATTGCTTTAGAAATTTTTATAATTGTTTATGGATTCTTCTTTTTTATACGTTTATAAAATTAGGGCTTTTTACTTCTTAAAGCAACACTGCAACAATGAAAATAACTCCATCAAATTAAAGTTCTTCAAGTATGTGTTATATTCTATTTTTAGTTTCTTTAAATTTTGTAATTTATTTTATAATGTTACTTGTTACTTATTAGTGGTTTAATTGAGATTGTTTATTGTTGGTGCTAATTACACTTGATTATTTATATTGTATATTGATCGTGTTTTGATGTTGAATTAGTTTTTAAATATTTATTAATTGTCAGGCATGGACATATGCAATTGAGTTACAATAACTAAACGTACAAAATTTGAATCTATACATTGAGCGTGATATTTTTGTAACTATTAAAAATGAGAATATCATGCAACAATTTCAAACAATAAAATCTTGAAAAAGGTTATTGTAAATAATTTTTGAGGATTATTTAGTTTTTTGATTTATTTTATTAAATTTTTATTCTTAAGGTTTTTTTTTTCGAATTTGCCCCCACTGAACTTCCAGGCTGGATTCGCCCCCGAGTGCAATGTAGTTAATTATCATCGTTACCATCTACAAATTTCATACGAGCCATTCCAATGCTAACAAATTCCGAAACTTGACAATTGTAGTAAATTCTCCATAATTTATTATGATCATAATCACTTGACGTATATTTTGTTTTTTTTTTAATTTTTTTAATTTAAGTCTACGAAATATTTATTGTTTTATGTGATTGCCTAAGCTTGTATTCAATATTTCTTTTTTCTTGTATTCAATATTTCTTTTCGTTTTTTCTTTTTTGACAAATGATAAACATAGGTTGAATTAAAGATATACTAAAAAATATTATTTAAATATATTTGTTTCCATTTTAAAAAAAATTGTGGTTTTTATTGTTTTAAAATATTTTTAGTTGATTTAAGTATTAAAAAATATAAATAAATAATTATATTTTGATTTAAAATGTCAACTAAGATACATATGATTATATTTTGTGAAATGATATTCTTTTCTCTTTAATATTTTTTTTTTCAAATTTGCCCCTACTGAATTGTGAGGATGGATCCGCCTACTAATTATCTAAAAATAATAATAATTATCTAATAAACAATGTTGTTATGTATTTTTTATAAATCAATATCATGTATATCACAAGTCAAGAAAAAATAAATTAGTTTCCATCTCTAATATTACAAACATGTAGAAAAGTGTTAATTTTTTCTTTAATTATTTATTCTAAAACACACGGTTGTTAATTAATATTAACACAATATTATTCTACTTTCTCCCGCTATAAGTTTTGCTCGCTAAGTTTCCCTTCCAATTTTGTCAACCACTGGGATATGCGATAACCATCCCCAATTTCAATCTCTAATCCATGCCCTTAAATCAAATCCTCAAATATGTATACCCAATTTCAGTGTACTACATATTCGCACACTAAACCCTAGCTAATTCGCACAGTCGGGATCTTGTCGGCTTCGGAGAGCGATTCGTCAAACAGAGAACTTCTTTGAATCCAATTCAGCCTCTTTCTCTCTCCGTAAGGTAATATTTTTATACTTTGAGTGATTAATTTTTGATGCATGTAATAGGTGCAGTTATGGTAGGAGAACAACTACCCTGTGCATGTCAGTTTTCTTATATTCTTGAACAAATTGTATGGATCAATGAGTTGTTTTGATATGTTGGCATTTTTAGAGGAAACATTGTTTTGATATGTTGGCATTTTTAGAGGAAACATTGTTTTACCATGGCCCTTCGCTGATGGCTTAAAGAATATCATCTTCATCTTTTTATCTGAATCTGAATTTCATTGTTTATTGCTGATATACGTGAAAAACTGAATCAGTTCCTGTACTTTGTGTGAATTCAGACAAATCAAATATGCATGCTTACATATCTTCAATGAATGCATGGTGAACCTAGTTATGTTTTTGTGATGTATGACATGCTTTAGTCTACTTTCTAGTACTATACATGTCTTATTTACTAATATATATACCCGGTCTGATTATTTAGTTTCAGAAAAACACTCTACTTGCATACTTGGTACTTGAAAATGTCTGGCCCTGGATTTAAAAGGAAAGGAGCAGCTCAAACAAGAAGATATGTAGCCTCGCAAAATGTTGAGGTCCTTGGGGATAATGAAGATGATGAACTTAACTTAACTGAAGGGTCAAATCCTCATGTAAAAAGAAGAATTTTGATGTCGTCAAGCCCTCCAAGAAGCCCAATCACAAGATCACAAGCTCGCCCTGTGGGTCTAACAACCAAATTACGTGCAATGATTGCATGTTCACCGAATGCCCATGATGGTCGTGCGAATGAAGTGCTTACTCCCATTTCTACCTCGATGCAACGTACTAATGACACTATAGTTGGTGAAAACTCTACCCCACCAGAAGAAAGTGGCCCGACACCGATGTCCGGTGAACAAGGGCCTGAACCATGTGAGTTTAATCTAGACCTATTTAGTTAACATATGTTAAACACAATTGTGTGTATATATATATATATGTTATACATAGTTATTGTTCTCTTGTTAATTTGTTGTTCCCTTTACTTTTTCACATCTAATTTTTTGAATAACTTCATCTTTAGCAAACAAAATACGCAGTCCTACTCGCGACATTGGTCTTGAGAAACTCACCAAGGCAAAAGGAAAGAAGTTGGCTATCAATGTGTCACCTAGTAAAGGAAGGCCCACAGATCCTATAGAATCTGCTAAGTTGTCGTCAGAGATAGGATTGCTGGTCCGCCTCCACCTCCCAATGAATACCAAATTCAAGGATATTACAGAGGGAGTAATTGAAGAATCATTGTCCAGGGTTGAAGTAAGTTGTAGAAAATTATATTTTGTCAAATATTATTTATATTCTTTTGGCAGTGAGCTCTTCCAAAACAAAGATAAATGAATACTTAGACCTATGTAGTTAGAAGATGTTAATTGAAACATTGACCGCTGTGATTTATAGAATGGACTTGTGCATTCTTATAGTTGCTTATTTCAGTAGTGTGTTGTGTTGGCTTGTTTGACTTCTTATGGATTGCCTAATTCTGACAGTCTTGACTATAAGTGGTTTGTTAAGTCTTAGATGCAAGACTCATCTTTTTTCAATCTATGAAGGATTAGGCTTTAAATGTTGTAGATTGGAATGCACTAGGTTCATATTATCTTTTGATTCAAGAATCATGTGAATTGACCACGATGCAATGACCTGTGCAGTGGCAGACCTATCCCAATCCGTTGCGATTCAATCATGCATATTCAGTTGTAAAGTGAGTGAAATTTACTTTACCCCTTCTGCAAACTGGCATTTGACTACATTTGTTGCTTGTGATTTTGAATAATTCAGATTTATGCTTTCTGGTGTCCTTTTGATTTCAGACAGTACTTTGTTGACGTTGATGATACTGTACCCCAAAAGGTTAGTTTGCCTCTTACTTACTCCGCTCCTCAAATATATACCCTATAAGATTTTATGTCTCTGACTTTGATTTAACTCTATTATTCACCTTTCTCTCCCTCTCTCTGATTCTCTGTATATATTCCAACCACCTTAGGTGGGTTCACCAACAAATAAAAGAAGCTATTTATACTAAAAAGAATAGCTGTACAGATTACAGATTTATTGGACGAAAGCAGAAGTAATTATAAAATTAAGAAATACAAATTTAAGACTCACAAATGTATGCTGCCCACTAGTTTGAGTGTATGTGCAAGAGGATTTTATACCAGTTATTGCTTGTAAAGTCATGTTTTTATTAATTTTATTTAGGCATCTGTTCAGGAAATTACAGCTTGTTATAGGGTATTGGATGGCCAGGTCACCTTGTGTACTGTTTTAAGTTATCTACATTTAATTAGTTTATTTAATTTGTATTTATTGTATTAGAGTCCAATTTAGATTAGGAAAGTTGTTTAGGAGTATTATAAATAGTGATGTACTTCATTATTTGGAGACATTGAATGATTACTTGAGTGAGTTTTTGCGTGAGAATTGTCTGTGTGATATTAACCCTTTGTCCCAAAACCCCCGTCCCATCAAGATGTGCTGGGGTAGTGAGCTCATAAGTATACTTATGTGTAGCAGAATTGCTATGCTTTAGCATTGCAGCGAATAAAATGCTGTTAATATTTCATACTAAAACATTGCACAATTTAGTGAAAAGATGCTAAAGAATGATATAGAAGATTTTTGGTTATTGGTGGTTTATATTTTGGCTGAATTGAAGGGTCTATCATGAAATTGTAATTTATTAGTTTAACTGAATATTGCGGTTGTCGTGCTTGTTTTGAGTAGAAGGGCCAACTTTACAGGAGAAAATGGATTATGTTTATGGATCTGGACGGAACCATCTCTTTGTTCCGGGGCCAGTCAATATCCCGGAACAGGTCCGTCGTGCAATGAACAGAAACAATTAGGACTATCGCTCTCCAACCATTCCGGCATTGACAAAGACACTACTTGAGGATGTCAAGAAAATTTTCAAGACTACTTCAGAAACCCCGTTTCTTTTTCCAACCACAGGTATTGTCCTCGCAGGCTCACACCTATCTAGATAGGTTATAAATTATGTTGTCCTTGTTCAAGTTTGGACTCTACGCTTGTGCATATGAAACTTGCGCCTTTTTTTTCCTTTTTTGTAGTATCTAAGGAACGAATTGGTTTTAAGGAATTTACCTCTTCATTTATTGTGCATACATTTAAATTAGTTTTTACAAAATTTTCTCCCCCCACCAACTAGATGCGCTTACAAGGAGGAGTTTCATCAATATGATTAATTTACCGGGCTCGTCTTGGCAAAATCAAAAAGATTCTATGATTTTACAAATAATCGTAACTTGTTTTAGAAAATGATGCCGCTGCTCAGAGATTGATGATATTGTGAATTACTTTGTAATTGGCTAAAACCATGAATTTGAAATGGGGGTTTGATAAATATAATGGACCGACTATTTGAGGTAGATTGGGAAATAGAGGTGGAAGCCATTTCTTTGTAAGAGTGTGATTCATCTTGTTATAATTTCACTACCAGGAATATCTGGCTTATACTTTCCTATAGAAAAACTAAATTTATTCATTTCAAATACTTAAAATCAAATGCAACCTAAGATTTTTGTGCATAACTTGTTTAGTTTTGCCTTCAACTTTTTTTTAAAGTTACTCCAATATCTTTCTATGCAACTTGATTCGGCAATGTTAAACAGCTAACTTCATGCCTATTCAGTAAATTATCTAAATACATACAAAAATTAAAATTTTCAGGAGTTATTAGATTAATTTAGATCATATTTACTCTTGATTTACAGGTACTGGTGCATGGGAAAGTGCATTGACAAACACGTTGTCTCCTGGAGATCGAACAATATCTTTTCTCATTGGACAATTCAGTTTGCTTTGGATTGATCAACAGCAACGACTCAACTTCAATGTTGATGTTGTTGAAATTGAATGGGGCCAAGGTGGCAATCTTGAAGTTTTAGCATTAAAGCTAGCGGCAGATACTGCACATACCATCAAGGCCGTTTGCATTGTGCACAATGAGACAGATTGGTACATACATATTCTATCATAAAGTTTCTGGTTTCATCATAGAAGAACTAGCTTGTTGCTTCTGTATATATGCATACATTTCCTTTTCTATCTGGGTCTTACTTTTACCCTTTTGAGTTTCGACTTGGCCTTGCAACTTGCCTGCATGCTCATATATGTGGATACCTATATATCTTGAAATAAGGATATTTGCAGTCAGTTATGGCCCCTCTCGTCCTTGATCTCTCACACACACAACATTCATGCAATCATGCACTTAATTGTGTCTCCATCTTTTTAATCAATCAAAGTTAATTATGTGCCTGCATGAATAGTAAAAACACAAATGCATTTCATACCAGGAAAAAAAAACACTGTTATCTGGAGAATGTGTCGCCTGTCCTGGAGAGGTTGGTAAATTTGATTGAGTTGACTTCGAGACATAATGGAAGTAGCTTAGATTCATATTGCTATGTATGTGCACGTTTGACTTTCTTACTGATAATAGAATTACGATGATGTACGGTCTGTCTCTTGAAAACCATAAGAATTTCGATGATGGGTCTGTCATGACATCTGGTTCTTTTGATAGTGTTATATTCCTTTATTTTGAATTTTTGATTGGGCATTTTCTTTGATATTTGAAATATGATAGTGACCCACAACTAGTAATTTTAGTCATCTTAAGTTGGATAACCTTATACACTTGTATCCTATGAGAACTTAGCTTCTTGTACTATTTGATGAGTCAGAGTACTGTTTGATGCTTAAGTTGGAAAACCTTATACACTAGTAATTTTGGTCATCTTAATTATGGTGTTTGCAGGTACGAGTATATACACTACCTCTTCCCTGAAGAAACCCAGGCCCCAAATCTCAAGACTTTGGAAGCTGCATACAAGTGGAAGAAGCAAAATATTTCTACGGATGAAGATTAACAAGCAAGGTTGCCAACCTGTGTTTGCAGGTACAAGGAGTATATAGACTACCTCTGTGCTTTTTCTCTCTCCATATAAATTCTTGATCCTGCAAGCTTTCTTTAATTCTTGTTCATTGATTCACATTTGTTCCTGATTTTCCTTCTACTATTACTTTTCTTGATCCAAGTTTACTCCTTGTTTATGTGTCTGCTAGTAAAAATAGGATGACTAATGGCCTCCCTTTTCTTCCATTTCTCAAGATTTCCATGCGTCTGCCCCATCATGGATTGGAAACTTTTAAAAAGTCTCTGTTTTCAAAACAGTTGAAACACTAAAAATTTAGACCTATTGAATGGAAATTGACAGTAATTTCATAAATTGTCCAAAATCAAAAAAAAATCGATCCATGTCCTGTCCTGTAACTAAATCAATTAATGGATTCCATCTGTAGAGTATTTTCTCAGTAGATGATTTGGTGTGCAGTGGGTATTACAGATGCAGCACATCAAAGGGTTGTTCAGCCAAAAAACAAGTAGAAAGATGCAGCACATTAAATGTTTGATTTGTTTTGTTCTTGTCTGTGCCTCGTGGGTCTGCTTTGGGTTGCAGCTTTTGTTTTGGATGGTGTTGCTGCGGGTATGCTGTTGCTGCAGTTGTGGCTATTGGCTTGCTGTGTTCTGCTGTTGTTACTTCTATTATTCTCTGTTGTTGTTGCTTTTTGGTTTGCTGGGCATGCTCTTGTTTTCTGGGCTGACTCTCTCGTGGCTGCTGCTTCTGCAACTGCTGTTGGGTCTGCTGATCACCTGCTCCTCCTGCTGTTTTGGTTTAGTGTAGTGTTGGCTTGCACCCTAGCAGCTTCTCTTGGGTTTGTGCTGCTGTTCCTTGGTGGCTGAGCTGCTCTCATGTCTGATGTTTCCTGTTTGGCCTATTGTGGTTGGTTTCTTGAAATGTTAGAATGTTATTGTAAAATATGAAAAATTTCTTAATAATATTTTCATGCAATGTTGTTGCTGATTCTCATGTATGTCGGCATCTGGCCTTGTAATCTTTTATAGTTGTGATATCATAGGGTATGCTATATTCTGATTGGGGTTTTTCATGATGTTTGTACAGGTTTTCTCTTTTAATACAATTTAAATTTAACCAAAAAAAAATTATTTGTCTTACCATTCTTTTTATCCATCGGCTCTATAAGAGGACTTGGTGTTGATAGTTTTATATGTTAATCTATTTCTTCCGGATAAAAGCGGGTTTCATGTTTTAATGAAAAATAATGGCAAAATATCTTTATTATTGGTTATTTCTTTATGGTCAGACAAAACAATTAGTATGATGTTGATTGTATGATAGTTATGCATTTTGTACCGGATATTTTTCAAGGTTTATTTAAGAATGTTGTCAAGATCTTTTTAAACAGAAATGTCAAAGATATTTTTTATGATATGGGCATATAATGATTGGAATTTTGAGAGCCAATTCAATCCAATTAAGATCATATATTCATATTTATTTTCATATTGTAAATACATGGCACATATTTTGGACTAAAATAAAAGAAAATGTTAATTAAAAACTTGATCATCAAAACAAAAATGTGAAAAAAGAGAGGCCGAATAATTTTGGGCAACAATTTACTAGTCGTTGCAAAAAAAAATGTGTAAAATAAGCAACGAAAATAAATTGTTGACAATGAATGTGGCCCATATTAGGCAACAAAATATAACAACAAAAACGTTTTCGTTGCCGACGATGAGGAGAAATCTCTTCGGCAACAAAAAAGTAAATAGACGGGGTTTTTTTCTTCCCTTCAACGATTTGGCAACGAAAATTTGTAACGACCTATGAGTTTCATTACGAAAAATGAAAGCCTTTAACAAATTGCAACGAATGACAAATTTCGTTGCTAAACATGCATTTTTGGCAACTTATAAAGTCGTTGCCTGAAAAATCGTTGCTAAATGACCATTTTTTTGTAGTGGAAATAAAATTTCAAGTGTCTACAGATGCCCCTATTTATCATGTTCATGCAATGTAGTGGAATGAACAGGATAAAGATTAGTAGACAAGGGAAATTCACATGCAAAGGGGAGGCAATGCATGACATGATATGCGTTGAATGTTAGATACCTTCAAGGGGGTATGGTTATCATTGATTGATTACGTTAGTTTCTACTAGAGATAACGTTACCTATGATATCCCTTGGGGCGGCACTGTCAGACGATTACTGGTAGGAGAACCACTGACAGGTTATTAGAGTTAGTCTGTCACAGATTGTTCTTGTCTCATTTTGCTGGGAATGACGTTATCCGTGATGAACCTGCCAACTCTGATGAAGATGATATTATTGATGCTACCTTGGTTTGAGACCAATGGTTTTCCATGTCTGTCAATACCTTTCACAAGACATATTTTCCTTCCCGGCTGATGTCATCGTATCTTTCTGCCGATTTTTCTTTCGGGGACACGTTTCGGTTATTGAGTACCGTAGTGTGTGCTTCAGATGCCTATCTTGATGATAATTTGCACTGGAAGTTGGCAACAGGGGGTTGAAACATCAATCCTTCTTGGTACTTCCTCTGAGGATGTGTATAACAGATTCCATCATTGAGGATGGATTAATATATTACTTCCGTCACCGGATCAACTCCCGATGCTTTGCGGGGGTTGTGCCAACGGCTTATACTTCGTTGGGGTTGTGCCAACAGCTGATCTGTCATCGTTCTGTACCCGACGCTTCGCTGGGGTTGTGCCAACGGCTAAACTGTCATCAGTCTGTACCCGACGCTTCGTTGTGGTTGAGTCAACGGCTGAACTGTCCCCGGTCTATACCCGACGCTTTGCTGGGGTTATGCCAATGGTTGAACTGTCATCGATCAGTACCCGACGCTTCGCTGGGGTTGTGCTAACGGCTGAACTGTCATCGGTCAGTACCCGACGCTTCGCTGGGGTTGTGCCAACGGCTGAACTGTCATCAGTCTGTACCCAACGCTTCGTTGGGATTGAGCTAACGGCGAAATTGCCTTCGGTCTGTACCCGACGCTTCGCTGGGGTTGTGCCAACGGCTGAACTGTCATCGGTCAATACCCGACGCTTCGCTGTGGTTGTGCCAACGGCTGAACTGTCATCGGTCAGTACCCGACGCTTTGATGGGGTTGTGCCAACGGCTGAACTATCATCGGTCTGTACCCGACGCTTCGTTGGGGTTGTGCCAATGGCTGAACTGTCATCAGTCAATACCCGACGCTTCGCTGGGGTTGTGCCAATAACTGAACTGTCATCGGTTAGTACCCTACGCTTCGCTGGGGTTGTGCCAACGGCTGAACTGTCACCGGTCTGTACCCGACGCTTTGAAAATGGCAGTTTTCGGCAGTTTTGCACAGTTTTTTGGTAGTTTTTCAGTATTCTTCATCATTGGTCCCTGGACATTGCTTCGGGATGAATACCAAAGGTTTTCAGGGAGTTCCCCTTTATGTCAGGATTACACTACTTAAACACAGGATTTCAGGACAAACTGCTCAATCGCGTAGCAATTTTTCTTCAGATTTAACTTGGCAGCTCATATGAACTCCATTTCAACTCGAACCAAACTTAGCCGGAGGGAGCGGGGCCCACCTTGGGGAGCTGCAGGTAGAGGTGCAGTAGCCGCAGGTGGGCTCGCTTCTACCTGTGGCTTTATATTTGCTGCGGGAGTTCATTTGAAATCAGTTTCATTTCGAGTTTCAAACGAAATTCGATTTTCTTTTTCAGATCTAAGGAGTTTGGGTTGCCTTTTTCAGATTCCGTCAGTTCCCACGCATTCAGCGCATCGCAGGTAACGTTTTACGTCCTTTTTTCGCAAGTTTTGACTGTTAAAAGCATGTAAACCATGTAGGGTGCTTTTAGACGCAATGTATAAAAAATGTATATGCCTATATGACCTGCTAAAAATTTTCTGACTTCATATGTATGCATATTTTACTGTAATGCACGTTTTGACGTAAGAAAATTCAGATTCTGAGACAATCATATTTTGCTCTTTGCGATCAGTTTACTCATTCTTTTTGAGGCCTAGTGAGCCTAGATTTTCAACTAAAAATGTCTATGGTAATTTGGCTACCATGCGAAGTTTACTTTTGATTTTATTTCATAAATACAAACTGTTCCTATTTTTGAAAAGGTGTGCTACTGAATGGCCACCTAGACATGCCTGTGTGCATGCGGACAGTCCATTTTACAAAGCAGACTCTGGCAAAAATTTTTTAAAAGCCTGAGCATTTAATAAACATACAATTTTAACTTTACTGGGGATTTTTCACTGAACCGTTCATGTTTTTAGGGTTTAGCTTATGAAAAACATGCAGTTTTGACTATACGGGGGATTTTTGACTGACCCATGCATATTTTTAGGACTTAGAAATGCATAAAATACTGATTTAAATTAATAAGCCACATGTTTTAGGCTTACCACACCCTTTCTGAGGTGATTTGGAGACTTTGTCCAGGTGATGGATTGAGACAGACCCGGCAGTGCTAGCAGGGTAGTTTCAGGCGTTAGACGGAGGCGAGCTTCTGATGTTCCTCAGCCACGTCCAGCTTGACCGCCTCACAGACTAGCCGAGTCGATGATTCGTCCAGCACAGGACGATCAGTCGATTGATATTGATGATGAGCAGGCTCCTTTTGCTTCTCCTGCCCTGGCTCAGGTCCCACGTGTGGAGCTTTCGAGTATTGTTGTGCCGATCCAGGAATTGCTGAGAGACTTGAGTCGTCATCCATCGCGGTTTCTTCACGCCAATGAGGTGACTTAAATTTTTCTTCTCTCTGGATTCTCTTTCTTTCTTTTGCCATTCCCAGGGCACAGGTTTTTGACACAGTTTGGCTTTTGATGCAGGTTCCCGGCTTTACGCAGCTTAGAGTGAACTGGTTCAACATGCACTCCCTCTACGACACTTTGCACCAGGAGTACAGGGATATCGTTGACAGCTGGGAATTTTAGGCCTTATTCTCTATTCTTCCCTACCGTTGCCCCTGGGGTTATATGAGGGCTCTGTCTGAGCGCTGGTTCCACCAGACTTAGTCTCTTCATTTGTTCGACTACGAGGTGATGATGACACCTATGGATTGGAGGTTCATCACTGGCATTGAGTTCGAGGGTGATCCAATGCCTGTTGTGGCTGACATCACACCCACTGCCATTCGGTCCCTGTTAGGAATTTTTGGGACGACGCTCAAGGGTCGGACGGTCCGATCGGGTCCCTTGAGCATAGATGCCCAAAGTGGGGCTTTACTTGAGCCTCCGCTTGATGATCAGAGGGTTAGGGATCCCATCCTTAGGTGATTATTTTTGGTGATCATCAGGGGTTATTTTCTGGCGGACAACTCAACGACTGTGTCCTTCGCCCTCGTAAGTGCTACCCGACATGTAGAGTGCCTCAGTGACTTTGATTGGGGTTCCTACACCTTTGCCTATTTTCTCCGGGGCATGCGCATGATTTCGGAGGGTTTGACGGAGGCTTGGTTAGGATTCTACCCATTTCTGCTGGTGAGTACATCTTTCTTGTACTTTTTTAATTTCTGCATTTACATTTGTTAGTCTTGGTCACTAAGGACTTTTGATATTTACATGGCCAGTTCTGGGCGTACGAGAGGCGTCCTTGCCTACTGCCCACCACTGTTTTAGATCTGGAGACCTATCCCCGAGGACGGCGTTAGCATCACT
Organism: Panax stipuleanatus; assembly: GCA_020205555.1. Taxonomy (NCBI): domain Eukaryota; kingdom Viridiplantae; phylum Streptophyta; class Magnoliopsida; order Apiales; family Araliaceae; genus Panax; species Panax stipuleanatus. Next base: position 143,449 of record JAINUT010000433.1, read on the forward strand.
CCACTCTGATGGAGGTCCTTATTGCTGTGGGTTTTACTCATTCCGGCCTGCAGTTGGAGCTTTTGACGGCTGGAGCGATCTCGTGGATCCTATATACCTCCGAGTTTTTGACTGTTGGATTTGAGGGAGGCTTCCCCACTGGTCGGGAGTTTGCATTGTCGACCCGCAGAGTCCCATTTTTGATAGAGGGAGGCTGGGAGCTCTATCTAGGAGAGCGTGCTATCAGAAGTATTACAGGGAAGATCCGTATTCCCATTGTTCCTCCTGCTTGGCATCATTGGCCATTGGTTCAACCATTGACAGATATCCCTATGGAGGGCGTAGACAGATTTGCCCTATTAGAGGGCCCTTATAGCCAGAAGGCATTCAGCAGCTGGTGGAGCCCTCGCACGATTGGAGCTCAGACTCGTGCTACCCTATTTATGGAAGACATGGTGCCTGGGTCTGTGATGATGACAGACTGGATAGCTTGCCTCAGGGAGCCGACTCATTTAGACAAGATCACAGGGCTGACCCAGCAGTTGGAGAGAGCTCATTTGTTCATCATCCATCTTGGCCGAGATCGGTCAGAGGCATCTTTTTTTGACCCTTCCAGCTCAGGAGCGGGCCCCTCTTCAGGTCCATTTTCTAGTAATTTTGCAGGGGCTGATCCTCCCTTGTATCGCCCAGACATGCCTGATGACAGTGACTTTGTGTCCACGGAGGAGATGGAGCAGGTTAACCACCTGAGCATAGATGTTTTGGATCTTTTTGGATAGCTATTGTAGCTATATCTTTTGGTCGGCCACTGTTTTGGCTGTTTGGGCGGCTGTGCCCCATTTTGATAGACCACTGTTAGTAGTTGGGTGGTGGTGCCCCACATTCCTGTACTTTTTATTTTGTTTTGTATTTATCAGACATGGATGATGCTTGCAGTAGATAGTTTATTGTAGATATACATGATATTTCCCAACTATCGCATCATGTTTATTATTGTTATTATGCATATATTATATCATGTGTATGCATTTAGACAGATGAGTTCAGATTTGACCCCTGAATAGTCTTATAATACTGTGATATAGATGTTGTCATCTACTGTTAGCCGTATCGAGCACTCGCCACCATCTGTTGTGGCATCATCCTTGAGATCATGGTATGAGAGCCTGTCCTTCCCAACCAGAGGGGCAGTGGATCAGATGCTAGGGCATTCATTAGCCCTTGTAGACTTTTAGGTCCCGTACGGGTTCGTAGATGGTCTCTTACCCTTTTGGATACCCGATAGACAGGTCTTTTGCTTTGGGCATCATGAGCTGACTCCAACCCTTGAGGAGTACCAACGATTTACTGGCTTAGCTTTAGAGTTTCCATACACTCATAAGGCGATCAGCGACATGAGGAGACCATTTATTCGAATGTCTAGTCTACGTCATAGTGTAGTTTCAGATGAGATCATTTATGAACTTATGATCTCTATAGATTTCTTGATCGATCGTTTTGGTAGGCTTGATAGTTACGATCGACATGCTGGAGATTTTATTATTTCGGCAGAAGCATGGCATTTGGCCAGGATAGATGTTTTACTGATGTGCATAGTAGCCTACGTCTATATGCCACCTCATTTGGACCACTTGGATGTCGGATTGATAGTCGTGGTTTGAGCCCTTAGACAGGGTAGCACTATTCTTCTGATGATATTGGCCGAGACGCTGAGAGCAGCCACCCACTGTAGTACCCACCTGGAGGGGTTTTTTAGAGGCAGTTCGGTCTTATTGTATGTATGGCTCATGTCCCATCTACGATCGATTGGATTTTTTAGACACCAGGGGTATTATTTTACCCATGATATAGCCATGTCACTCTCCTTCCAGCCAGCGGAGTGTACTGACGCCGAGACATGGTCATCATTTCTGTTTGATATTGCACATCTATTCTCGATTCTGCCATGCTCAGGGCTAGTCTCCCCCTATAGCTTTATCACCCGCGCATCTGGCATGGACTACTTGCCCCTAGTGGGATTGAAGGGAGTGACTACTTACCATCCTCTGGCTGTTATGGGCCAGTTTGATCAGTTTCAGAGTCTGCATCAGTTTGAGGGGGCTATTAATTAGAGGATGTCAGCTTCGTCTATGTCGTTTGCCGATTTGGTCAGAGTATATGAGTGTTAGACTCATAGGGAGAGGGCTGATTTCTCTAGTAGTCATCCGGATCGTTCTCCAGAGTACTCAGCGTGGTTGGAGGTAGATATAGCATCAGCTGCATTCATCCAGTTAGCTCTGATAGTGGATTCAGACGAGGAGGGGCCTATGGAGGATCCTGATTCTCCTAATGAGGATGAGATTTGATCTGCCAGAGATGCAGCCTTTGAGGAGATTGAGGAGGCTTTGATTGCCAGGGATACTGCTTTTATGGAGAGGGATGAGGCTATAGCTTCCTGGGATTTCCACATTGCTGACAGTACTGCTCTCCGATCTTATACTCATGGTTTGGTTACCGAGATGAGTGCATACATTGATGATCACAGTGCCACACTGCAGATGGCTATGGTTGTTCTGACTCGTATAGAGGCTGAGGGTATTGCACTTGCAGCTGCTCCTCCATCTTTAGAGAGAGATGCCATGTTCGCATTGTTGGCCTGCTTATCCATGGGTCCATAGACTAGCTTTGTTTTTCCTGCACATACTAGATCAACCATTTTTGTCATGTACAGGACACTATGTATATATTAAATAGTATTATATATCAGAGAAATATATTTTGATTCACTTCCCTTTTTGGATATGTATTATCATTGCTGAGTGATTACCACTTCTTTCATGACTTGCTGTTGTTGATGCATCACGAGCTTCTCCTTGATGGATTGACAGTGAGATGTCAAAGCATATCTCGGATGGACTCGTTGACCAGAGAGGCTTGATAGAACTTAGGCTTTATGTGGTTTCGGTGTCTTAGGACTGGTTTTTATTGGTTTTATTTTTTTGTTGAAGGTCAAACCGCACCCTGAATGGTTACCTACGTACTCCCGGTTGTAGGGGGATAAGGTCATTCGTAGTTCATTTTTTGTGTGAGAGAGGTTTGAGAAGTGTTTATCTTGGGTTTTAAGTTTGGTTTGATAGTTTTTAAATTTTTTATTTGGTTTGACCTCACCAAAAATGACTGCCTACCTACTTCCGGGTGGAGGGAGATCAGGTTATTCGTAGTTCCGGTTTCTAGTGAAAATCGACCCTGATTTGATTTGTAGGACCTGGATGCGGGTATGCATGCGTTTCAAATATAGTACCTTTTTATGGTGTCTGAGTTGATAAGTTGGAGAAATTCAGTTTCGTCCATCTCTTGTAGTCTGATAGCTCCTCCCGTTAACACTTCCTTAACAATGAAAGGTCCTTCCCAATTAGGGGTAAACTTTCCTTTGGGCTTCGTCTTAATTGGCCAAAACTTTCTTCAGCACCAAGTCATTTTCTTTGAATTGCAGTATTCAGACTTTCTTATTGTAGGGTCGAGCAATCCTTTGTTGATATAACTGCCCGTGGAAAATGGCCGTAGCCCTCTTTTCATCTATCAGGGATAGTTAGTGGTACCGGTCTTGCAACCACTGATCTTTGTCCATCTAAGCGTCGATTAACACTCGCAAGGACTCCATCTCTATATCTATGGGAAGGACTGCTTCCATGCCATAGACCAATGAATAGGGGGTAGCCCCAGTAGAGGTACGCATTGATGTCCTGTATGCTAACAGGGTTAGAGGCAGTAGGTCAGGCCATTCTTTGTGATTGGCGGACATTTTCTGCATGATCTTTTTAATGTTCTTATTGGCCGCTTTGAAAGCACCATTCATCTTGGGCCGATAGATGACGGAATTGAGATGCTTGATGTAGAACTTGCCGCATAGTTCTCTCATCATCTGATTGTTCAGGTTTTTGGAGTTGTCTGATACGATCACCTCCTGTTGTCCATATCGACAGACAATATTGTTTCTGATGAAACCAATGATGACCTCTTTGGTGACTTTGGGAAAAAAGGCAGCTTCAACCCACTTGGTGAAGTATTCGATCATGGTGAAGATGAATCGATGACCATTACTGGCTTTTGGTTCTACTGGACCAATCAAATCCATTCCCCACACAGAGAAAGGCCATAGTGAACTCATGTTGTGTAGTTCATTTGGAGGAGCATGTATAGCATTTCTATGTACTTGGCATTGAAAGCATCTCCTGACATGATCTTCGCAGTCAGCTTTGAGAAAGATCCAATAATGCCCTGTTCTTGATATCTTCTTGGCCAACAGATGACCGTTCATGTGTGGACCACAGACTCCACCGTGGACTTCATCCATCAATCTCTGGGCTTTCTCTTTATCAAGGCATCTTAACAGGCCTACTCCAGCATTCCTTTTGTATAATGCATCTCCGCTCAGATAGAACTTCATAGCCATTTTGTTAATCCGCTTTCGTTCGAATTGGCTTTCCCCAGCGGGTGTAGATCCATCTCGGAGATATTCCTTGATGTCTTGATACCAAGGCTGTTTGATAGGTGGTATTTCATCTGATATGTCTCCAATGTAATTCCCGTATATCGAGGCCTTCTGACTTATGAATTTAATGCAGGGAATCCCACTCCTATCAGATATGTGGATCAAGGAAGACAATGTCGCCAATGCATCAGCGAAGTCATTCCTACCCCGAGGAATATGGATGAAGGCTATGTCGTGAAAATTCAAAGATATGTTAACGACCTGCCGGTGATAGGGCAGAAAATGCAGTTCTTTGGTGTGATATGCCCCAGTGGTTTGTCTGATGACCAATTCAGAGTCTCCGAAGACTAGTAAATGTTTGATACCCATGGATTGGGCTAGCTTCAACCCCATTATGCAGCCTTCATACTCGGCTGTGTTGTTGGTGTTGCCAAATTATAGTTTTGTAGCCACAGGATATTGTTTTCCTGTACCAGAGATAAGGACTGCCCCAGCTCCGGAACCCTCCATGTTTACCGCTTCATCAAAATACATTTTCCATGGTTGGACTGTATTCTCTTATTGGAGTTGTTGAATTGTCGTGATCCCTTCATCTGGGAAATAAGTCTCCAGGGGCTCGAACCCTCCTGTTGGTGCTTCGGCTAATTGATCTGCAATGCCTTGACTTTTGATGGACTTCTGAGTCACGTAGACAATGTCGAACTGTTGTAGGATTAACTGCCATTTGGACAGTCGACAATTCAACATTGGCTTGTTAAGTACGTACTTCAGTGGATCCATGCGGGATATGAGGTAGGTCGTGTGCCCATGGAGGTAATGTTGTAACCTCATTGCAGCCCATGCTAACGCACAACACGTCTTTTCGATCAGGGTGTACTTCTGCTCACCACTGCTGAACCTTTTGCTGATGTAGTAGATGGCTCTCTCCTTGCTACTATCATCTTTCTGTCCTAGCATACAGCCCATTGCATTGTCATTGACGGACAAGTACATAAATAAGGGAAATCCGTCCCTTGGGGGTACCAAGACTGGTGCTTTGATTACCTCCTTCTTGATGGCGAGGAAGGCTTTCTGACAATCCTCATTCCATTTGGTGGAGGAATTCTTCCTTAGTAGCTTGAATATGGGTTCACAGGTTGTTGTGAGCTGGGAAATGAATCTGCTTATAAAATTGATCCTTCCCAGGAACCCGCGTATCTCCTTCTCTGTTCGAGGTACTGACATTTCAGTGATGGCTTTAATCTTGGCAGGGTCTAGCTCAATGCCTCGATTGCTCACCAGGAATCCCAACAACTTGTCTGATTTAACGCCAAAAGCACACTTGGCGGGATTCAGCTTGAGGTTGTACTTAAATAACCTGTTGAACAGCTTCCTGATATTGTCAAGGTGATCATCCTCCCTCCGGGATTTGATGATGATGTCATCCACATAAACACCTCTATCTCCTTGTGCATCATGTCATGAAACAGGGCCATCATGGCTCGCTGATATGTGGCTCCGGTATCGATAAGGCCAAAGGACAATCGTCTTTAGCAGAAGGTTCCCTAGGGAGTGATGAAAGATGTTTTCTCCCGGTCTTCTTCAACAACCATGATTTGATGGTAACCAGCAAAGCTATCCATGAAGGAATATATGCCATACTATATCGTATTGTCGATCAAGATGTGGATAAATGGCACAGGGAAATTATCCTTGAGGCATGATTTATTCAAGTCCTAGTAATCTACGCATACTCATACTTTCCCTCCGGGTTTAGGTACGGGGACTATGTTTGACAGCCACTATGGGTATGTTGATACCATGCTGATACCGACTTTGAATTGTTTAATGACCTCTTCTTTGACTTTCAGACTCCATTTAGGTTTCAATCGCCTGAGCTTCTGTTTGACTGGCTTGAATCCATCTTTGATGGGCATTTTATGGATGACAATATCTATAGATAGGCCAATCATGTCTTCATGTGACTATGCAAACACATCCTGGAACTGTGTTGGGAGTTCGATCAGGTCGGTTTTTTGGTTTGGTGTGAGGTCTATGCCTATCTAGATTTCTTTGAGGTTTTCGGAGGTTCCTATATTGATAGTGGTGGTTTGGTCGAGGTTTGGTTTGGGTTTGTCTTCGACCCATTCTTTGATCTCCTCTGGCACCTCATAGTCATCTTCCTCCTCTTGATCAATATCCATCAAGTCAAAGTTCAGTTCTACATCAAAGTTGTAGTCACTGTGACAGGTTGGCATCTCATCAGCAGTGACAAACAAATCCAATTCTGGAGTCTTGAAAACAAAATGCTTTCACTTTAATATATACAATTGCTTAAACATACAAAGCATTTGGCAAAGCATGACAAAAGTTACTGCTATAGCTGTGCAATCAAAAGTAAGCAGTAAATGAAAGCATGTTACAGGGCAGATGGACTCTCTGTCCTTTTACCCTTTTTGACTGAGGCAAGGGACACTGCTTCAGTTATCTAGGGTTAGATCCTCATGAACAGGGAGGATCAAGGAATTGTGCTCGTCTGCCTAGTCTCGAATAATGACTGAGACATCCTTTACAATAGGGCCGGGGTTTTTCTTTGAACTGCCCCCCTTTCCTTTCTTGATGCGAGGAATTTGAATCTGATCCTCGTTGTCACTGTCCGGGATCTCATCATTCATACCCTCGTAGTTTATGATAACCCGCATGTTAGCAAATAGGTCTCGTCCTTCATACAAGATCTTTCATTTTCCCTTATTGCTATCACCTTCAGGCTTTGGGGATTCCCTTTCCTCGGCTGGTATGATTGGAGGAAACAGCATGGATGATACAATAGTAGGAATCTTCTTCATTGGCTTTACAAAGCCAGCATCAGTGAGATTCGGCAGTAGTATGGTGGAAACATGAGCCTTAGGGTGCTTATGTGGGTTCCGACGGCTTGACCCGGATGAATAACCTAATCCGGCTCTCCCTGTCTGGCTCGGGATTTGGACTGGACTTGTAATACCTTGTTGGTTCTTTCCTAACCCTTCTCCAGGTTAGAAACCCAAAGATACCATCTCTTGGCCTACTGTCATTATTTCCAGGGAGACCTTTGGCTTTAGGGCTGGTGCTTCGATAGGTAAATACTGAGTATCACTCACCTCTATGGCTTGAAAACTAGCAGGTTCAATCCCTACATTCAGGCTGATCACCGACATGTCTCCCTGTATGCAGACAGGGTATTTCGGTTTGGCGTTGACCGTGATGAGGTTGCCGTTGATAATGTATTTGAGTTGTTAATGGAAGGTGGATGGCACTGCCCCTACCATATGGATCCATGGTCTGCCCAGCAGCAAGTTGTATCCAGTGGCAATGTTGAGAACCTGAAAGGACATATAGAAAGTATGCAGACCAATCTTTAGAGGAAGATCTATTTCTCCCATAGATTGTCGGCGAGATCCATCGAAAGCCCGAATGACCACATGACTGGTTTTGATCCGGTTCGGGTTAATCTTCATTCTCTCCAAGGTGTCGTAGGGACAGATGTTGAGGGATGATCCTCTATCTATAAGCACACCTCCGATCACATACCCAGAAGATATCACTACTATGTGCAGGGACTTCCCGTTCTCTCACAAGGTATATCATCGTCAGTGAAAGATATCACATTGCTGTTGAAAATGTGTTCCACCACATGACGGAATTTCTCGGTATCCATGGTATATGGCAAGTGGGCTTCTTCCAGTACGTTCACCAGAATGTTGCGATGATCTATTCAGGATAAGACCAAATCTAGGATGGAGATTTTCTTGGGTGCGTCTTTCAAACTTTGCACTACCTTGATTTCATTGTGTCCCATTTTGTTGAGGAACTCTTTGATTTTCGCTTCAGCCACCTTTTCTTTTGCTTTAATGACTGGTCTGATCATCCGCTGAGGCAGGTACAGTGGATTATCCTTTGGTACAATGGCAATATTGTTTGAGATGGAACCTTCGTCATTCCCGTAGTTCTATGAGACCCTCTTCAGACTGATAACTGGATACAGAGGTCTGAAGGGAAAGATTAAAGGCTCGGGTGCGGCCAACTTCACAGGATTTTATGTTTCTTGGACCCCTTTCCATGGCAGTACTAAGGGTGAGAAGGTTGGTTCACTGTCACAGGACACAACAGCCACTGTATCCTGATTCCACGCAGTGGGAATAAAGAGAGTGTCTTCATTTGGGAGGTCGAGAACTTGATTTCCTCTTATTAGTTCACCATTCTCAATCATTGATAAGTAGGTTATTTACCTACTTATTGGACGTCAACTTACTATGATTATGGCTTAAACTCAAGCACTTTAGTGTCTTTTAATGCATTTTATCTTGTTTTGCATATTTTAGGCAGGAAACTCCAAAGAGTAGGAAATGGCATGATTAAGGCATGGAATGGTATGAAAAGGAGCATATGGCATGAACTTGGCAACAAGGCTTGTGGAATGGCAGAAAGACATCCAAGTTGAGAGAGATAAATTGAACAAGTATGGTCGTCCCCTGTTGGGATATACTATTAAACCAAAATTGGGGTTATCTGCTAAAAACTACGGTAGAGCGGTTTATGAATGTCTCCGTGGTGGACTTGATTTTACCAAAGACGATGAGAACGTGACGGATAAAAGGGAATAAGGCTAGCAAGATGACATGAGGCACAGGCACCGGAGGATGGTCTTAAGGCAACAATTGTGAGGGAGTAAGAAGCAGCAAAAAGAAATAGCAAAGGATTGCACATGAAAGCTAGCACCAGAATTGCATCAGAACAGGGAATTGGCTCGCGCGGCCACTCCAGGGATACAAGGGGCTGACCCGCGCCCGCGCTGCCTGGCGAAACCTGAGCCTTAGCCTGTGCACACGCGCGTTCGCGCCAAGGAAGCAGTGTTACGCCGCGCGGCCGTGCCAGTCAACATTTCCTGACTTTTCATTTTATTTCCTCATCTGATTGTAATGGTTATAAGGCCAATGTCTTGGACAAGAGAACTGATGACTTATCAGACTTAGCATTTACTTTCAAGCTTGTTCTTACATTTTTTAGGGTTTGTAGAGAGCTAGAGAGTTGGAGAGCTTCACTCTCCCTTCCTTCTAGTTCTAAGTAGATTTCCTTTCTTGGGTTCATTGAAGATCTTATTTGTGGTCTAAAACTCAAGCTTGAAGCATTCTATTGAAAGAGAACTATCAAGCTTTGCATTTCCAATCTCTTTACTCTTCCTCTCTTTCATTGTTGTTTAAATGCTTGGTTTAAACCCCATAATGGTGGGAAGTTCAGTGATGAACTAACTTCCATTATGGGATTCTAATGGATTCTATTTGTTTATTCTAGGGTTTATGCCTCTTTGAAATGTATGGATGAGAATGTATGGTTTGCCTAGAATGGTTGTGTTTTATGTTTAGATGCCTGATCAACATCTACTGCAATAGTTTATATGGAATCGAAAGAGGATATGTAAGCTTAGATTTTGCCATGCTAGCATGTGTTTGTGAAACTTGCATTGGATGAATTTTGTGATTCTCTATCCGGATAGAAATATACCATATTACCATATGTAGTCTAATGGGGGCTTGCACTTAAATCGGTTTAGCTTGTAAATTGCATAGAAATATAGTGGTTTAGGCTTTATCGATGTTCATGTGATTTCTATCTTAATTGTGGATATTACATGATATGGACTTGGTGTATTGAAAAATGGCACTGTCTCACATCCGTGCTCCTGGCTAGCATTCCTATGTGATTATTCATACATGATTCGAGGTGTTGTTAACCTAGATGACGCAATAGATGAAGTTAGGATCCCATATTCCTCTAATTTGAACCCCTAGCATATTAATTAGTTAAGTCTAGATTAAATTCAGTATAGTTAATTAAAGAACACTGTGACAATCGTTTGAGTAGACAAAGATAACTATAGGACTGTTGCATGATAGTGTAAGTCAGACTCCTTTCTTTGTGGGAATGATCTAGACTTATCGAATTATTACTTGTCGACCGTGTACACTTGCACGTGTTTTGTGCCCGTTTTTGTTGACACGTAAACGGCGCAACAAGTTTTTGGCACCGTTGCCGGGGATCGGTGTTAGTTTAATACTATTGACATCAGTTTTCGTTAGATTTGGTTGACTTGAGCAAATCTCTTCTTATCTCATTTCTAACTTTATTTTTATTTGTGTTTCAAGTACTTGTGGATAGTTTATGCACACGCGAGCTTCAAATCCTGAGTTAGTGCTCGACAGGAGCACATTAACGGTAGAGCGTGGAGAGCAAACATCAGAAACACCAATCCGCAAGTAGAACCTGAACCACCTCGACAGGAGCACATTAACGGTAGAGCGTGGAGAGCAAACATCAGAAACACCAATCCGCAAGTAGAACCTGAACCACCTCATCAAATGGCTGAAGAGCAGAGGGCCAATAATAGGGCCTTACAGGACTACTCCATGCCGAAAATCACCAATCTGCAATCCAGTATTGTGCTGCCAGCTATCGCTGCAAATACTTTCGAGATAAAACCAGGGAACCTGCAGATGATTTAGAATAATCTCCAGTTTGGGGGTACTCCTTCCGAAGATCCCAACAAGCATATCCTGAATTTTCTAGAGATATGCGACACATTTAAGTTCAACATCGTTTCTGATGAGGCAGTAAAACTTGGATTATTCCCTTTCACCTTGAGGGATAAGGCAAAAGTTGGTTGCACTCATTACCCTCAGGATCAATTACCACTTGGAAAGATTGTGCTCAGAAATTTCTAACCAAATTCTTCCCTATGGCTAAGACTGCTTCTATGAGGAGTGCTTTGAGTCAGTTTGCACAGCTCCAAGGGGAAACGTTATATGAAGCTTGGGAACGCTACAAGGAAATGTTAAGGAAGTGCCCGCACCATGGAATGCCTAAATGGATGGTGATAAACTCGTTTTATAATGGATTAGGGTGGCAGTCCAGACCAATTATTGATGCCGCATCGGGAGGAGCTCTATGGACCAAAGACTTCTCGACAGCTTATGAACTTATTGAAACAATGGCGGTTAATGAGTATCAAAATCCAACGGCAAGAATGGTTCAACCGAAGGTGGCAGGAGTATTGGATGTTGATGTAATCACATCATTGTCAGCACAATTGGCAGCAATGAACAAGAAGATAGATTCTATGGCTGAAAATAGAGTTCAACAGGTTGCATTCGTATGTGAGTTGTGTGCCGGAGCACTCCCGATTGAGCAGTGTGCCATCACTACCGAGTCCGTGTAGTTTGTCAGCAACTACCAAAAGATACAGAATCAATTCCCAAACTCCTATCATCCTAACAATCGCAACCATCTGAACTTTAGTTAGAGCAACAACCAGAATGCTCAACAGTCCCAACCCTACCAAAATGCTCAATCATCCCAACCTCAAACATCACAAAATTAATACCAAAATGCACAACATTCCCAATATCAACCTTATCCACCAAAGCCTCAACCACAACAGTCTCAGCATTAATATGCCCCAAGACAATCACACCCTCCAGGATTTCATCAACACCAACAACAACAACAATATCACTCAGATCCTGCACCTCAACAAGAAAAGAAACCTGACGTGGAAGAATTATTGCTGAAGCATATTGCTGCTACTGAGTTGATGATGAAAAGTCAAGCGGTGGCAATCAAAAATTTGGAAAATCAGATGGACCAAATGACCAATTCAATCAATAACAGACCGCAAGGAAATTTGCCAAGCACTACTGAAGCCAATCCAAGGAGGGAAGGAAAAGAGCAATGTTAAGCCATTACACTGAGGTTAGGAAGGCAGACTGCAGAATTTTAGGCTTGCGCGCTCGCGCCTAATAATGAAGAAGAGCTCGCCAGATCGCACGAGCTGTCAATGGATTCAGAGAAGAGCTTAGCTAATGGGGGTTCTGAGCAGAGGGTAATCAAGAAGGATCATGAAGAGTTTCCTGAGAAAACCATAACCAAACCACCACCTATTTACCCTCCTGTTCCTTACCCACAGAGATTACAAAAGCACAGAGATAATAGACAGTTTGCCAAGTTTTTGGAGGTGTTCAAGAAACTGCAGATAAATATACCATTCGCAGAGGCATTAGAACAAATGCCAAGTTACGAAGTTCATGAAGGGTATTCTATCAAGGAAGAAACGATTAGTGGACTTTGAGATAGTGGCCTTGACAGAAGAGTGCAGTGCAGTATTACAGCGTAAGCTACCTCCAAAGCTTAAGGACCCAGACAGTTTTACAATACCATGCTCCATTGGGGAGTTGTTCTTCAACAAATGTCTGTGTGACTTAGGGGCAAGCATTAATCTAATGCCACTATCGGTGTTTACGCAACTGGGTTTGCTGGCCCCTAAGCCGACGAGCATATCTCTGCAGTTAGCCAATAGATCCATTACTTACCCTAGAGGCATTGTTGAGGATGTGTTGGTGAAGGTTGATAAATTCATTTTTCCTGCAGACTTTATAATTCTGGACTTTGAGGAAGACAAAAATATCCCAATTATTCTGGGGAGACCGTTTTTAGCTACAGGGATAACCCTAATAGATGTACAAAAGGGAGAACTGTCTATGAGGGTTCAAGACCAAGAGGTAACATTTAATGTCTTTAAGGCTATGAAGTTTCCCACAGATGAGGAAGTGTGCTTCAAAATTGATACTGTCGACAGAATACTACAGGAAGAATCTAAACACTTGCTGAGTGTGGATCCGTTGGAGAGTGCTCTACTGGGAGACTCAGATATGGAAGAGACAGATGTGGTAGAATGCATCCAGATGTTAAATACAGTGCCGCACATGCGCAAATTTAAAGTTCCCATCAAACCACTAGGACAAATGGGGGAGTCCTCAGAACGACTCTAGCGTTCTCTTGAGGTGCCTCCAGATCTTGAACTTAAACCTCTTCCTGATCATTTAAGGTATGCATTTTTAAGTGAATTTTCAAAGTTGTATGTTATTATTTCTGCTGCACTAACATCTTGCCAGGAAGGAAAATTGCTACGAGTACTAAGAGAGTTTAAATCGGCAATTGGGTGGACCATAGCAGACATAAAGGGGATCAGCCCAACATTCTGCATGCATAAAATCCTGTTGGAAGATGATAGTAAGCCATCAGTGGAGCAACAGCGAAGACTGAATCCTATTATGAAGGAAGTGGTTAAGAAGGAGATATTAAAGTGGTTAGATGCAGGGATTATCTTTCCGATATCAGACAGCTCATGGGTGAGCCCGGTGTAGTGCGTGCCAAAGAAAGGGGGTATGACAGTGGTATCCAACGAAAATAACGAACTAATACCTACCAGGACAGTGACGGGTTGGAGAGTCTGCATGGACTACTGCAGACTAAATAAGGCTACCAGGAAAGATCGTTTTCCCCTCCCATTCATTGATCAGATGCTGGATAGGTTGGCAGGTCATGAATGCTACTGCCTTCTGGATGGGTACTCAGGATACAATCAAATAGTGATAGCCCTAGAAGACCAAGAAAAGACTACCTTTACTTGTCTGTATGGTACATTTGCGTTTAAAAGGATGTCTTTCGGGTTGTACAATGTACCGGCTACCTTTCAGAGGTGTATGATGGCTATCTCCGATTTAGTTGAGCATAATGTTGAAGTCTTCATGGATGATTTTTTAGTTTTTGGAGACTCTTTTGACCTGTGTTTGGAGAATTTGGTAATGGTGTTAAAAAGGTGTGTTGAGACGAATCTAGTTCTGAATTGGGAGAAGTGCCATTTTATGGTACAAGAAGGTATCATTTTGGGACATAAGGTTTTGAAGAAAGGATTAGAGGTGGACAGGGCTAAATTGGAAACTATTGAGAACTTGCCTCCGCCTATTTTTATAAAAGGTGTTCATAGTTTTTTGGGATATACAGGCTTCTACCGTCGGCTTATAAAGGACTTCTCAAAGATTACAAAGCCACTTTGCAGTTTATTAGAAAAAGATGTCCAATTTAAATTCGATGAGGAATGCCTGATTGCATTCGAGCACTTGAAAAAGAAGTTAACTACGGGACCAGTTATCACAGCTCCAGATTGGGACCTTCCTTTTGAGCTGATGTGTGATGCAAGCGATTTTGCTGTGGGAGCTGTATTGGGCCAGCGTAGGGACAAGGTCTTTCAAGTTATATATTATGCTAGCAAGACCCTTACTGATGCCCAGTTGAACTACACTACTACACAAAAAGAGCTTTTGCTGGTGGTGTACGCATTCGACAAGTTTCGTGCTTATTTGATTGGGACTAGAGTGATTGTGTACACCGACCATGCAACGATCTGATATTTGATAGCAAAGAAAGATGCCAAGCCCCGTCTGATTAGGTGGATACTTCTGTTATAAGAATTTGACTTAGAGATCATGGACAGAAAAGGGACTGAGAACCAAGTGGCTGACCACTTATAGCGATTGGAGAATCCGGGAAGGAATGCAAATGACAAAGTTATGATCAATGAGTCCTTCCTAGATGAGCAATTATTTGTGGTGAAAGGCGAAGTGCCATGGTTCGCAGATTATACAAACTTTCTAGTATGCAATATCATCCCTTCTGACTTGACCAGGCATCAAAAGAAGAAGTTTCTACACGATGTAAAATGGTTTATTTGGGATGAACCGTACTTATTCAAGCAGTGTGCGGATCAAATGATTAGAAGGTGCATTCTATATAGCGAGACGGAGAGTATACTACAGGATTGCCATGCATCAGTATATGGAGGTCATTATAGAGGTGAAAGGACATCGGCCAGGGTTTTACAAGCAGGTTTTTATTGGCCGACTATCTTCAAGGATGCTTACAGCTTTGTTCAAAGATGTGATAGATGTCAGAGGGTAGGAAATATATCAAAGAGAAATGAAATGCCCTTAAATACAATCCTCGAGGTGGAGATCTTCGATGTCTGGGGGATAGACTTTATGGGGCCTTTCATTTCATCATGTGGGAACTTGTACATCCTTCTGGCAGTCGATTACGTGTCTAAATGGGTGGAAGTGGCAGCTCTGTGACGACCCCAAATTCAGGTACTTGAAACCCAAACTTGGTTCTATACGATATCATTTCTTTGAGCAGAATAATATTATAAAATAGATAAACAAACTTAATTTATATATCAGAGTTGTCTAATCCCAGGTACAACGACCTTTAATACATTCATTACATGATAGATAATAAATATTATTGTCTTAATAAAGTCTAACTATTACATAAAATACCATAAAACTTATTCTGTCAGCTTTCCCTTTCCTTTGTCCTTGTCAGAACCTTCAGGTCGATCACGCTTAGCTGAAAATATTTAATTTAAAGCAAAAATAAGCATTCAATTGCTCAGCAAGTAATAACAATTATTAAACTTTAGCTGAAAGAAGTAAATGTTTTTTTTGAGGTATACTTCTACAACGAATCAATAGTTGTGAAGTCTGTCGAAACATATCTTAATAACATATCAAATCGTTTAAAATTTTAAAATTTTGAAACGACGTAGTGACTATAAATGCTGAGCGGTCAATGGACTATGAACTTTTATTTTTTTATTTTCGAAAAGGTTTAAACAGAAATTCATCTGCAAACCGCTCTAGTCTTACGAACATGTAGGGTGATCAACCCCGTTATGTCCTGTATTGATCAATACTATCTGTTTGAACGATAATTCGTTCACTCTGTTCGCCTTGGGCACAAAAATAATTTTCCCATTTAGGATTGTTCATACTCAGTCTGGAATCCTAACTAAACCATTCAGTTGGATGACATTATCATAACCAATAATATTTAGCAGTACAATTCAACTCTGTCTAGCCGCGTCAAATAGCTTAGACAGCCTTTAAACCATAAACGCATACCCAAATTTAATATTGTGTAATAGGATTTGTCATATTTAGGAATTTCTAATTAAAGAGTTCTTGCATGAATACAACAGCTCATACAAGTGGGGACACTTGTATAATAAAAGACAATAATGTGATATCAATAAATAATAACTGAATTGAATAAAATTTCACAATATAAGAATAATTTCATAAACGAATCATGAATATCATTATGGATATAAATAATTTACAATAATTATTCATGAACATGCCTTGTATTGGATACTTGCTCAATATAAAATTTTGAGTAAGGTTAGGGTACTTACCTTGATAGCTGATTACTGCTACGTAATATAGTTTACGCTTTTATCTTTAATATGAAGTCCTATCATCAGTAAAATTATTTTTTTAATTAGAATAATATAACTTAACACATAATACTGCTTAAACATGTTGTCACATAGTCATATCAGTCATTAAAACACATAAGAACGTATACCTAGTCAAACTATGTCAATTTGGTTTGAGTTCGGTATCGTTTCGGCATCCCGATTGCATTATCGGATAATTAACGAATTTTTTTAATGAAACTTTGTTCAAGAACTTAAATATTATATTAGATAATTTAATTATCACTTATGATATTTTTCCAAACATTAAAATCATTTATAATAATTTTTTAAACACTTATATCATTTTTAATGATTTAATTGTTAAATAATTTCAATATCATTAATATTTAAATACTTTAAAATATTAATGAACTTCATGTCAACACTTTAAAAGTTATTTATTATAACCTAAAAATATTTTTAAAACCTTAATATTACATTTAAATAATTTTTAAGATATTAAAATTATTTTTAGATAATTACCAATAATATTAAAATATTAACGTATTTCATTTTCAAATATTAAAAGTTATTTATTATAACTTAAAATATTTTTAAAATACTAATATTACTTTCAAATGTTTTTTAAAGTATTAAAATCATTTTTAAATAATTACCATTAATATTAAAATATTAATATTATTTATATTAAAATACTAAAAGTTATTTAATATAAATTAAAATATTTTTAAAACATTTATTTAACGTTTAAATAATTTATAAAATATTTAAATTATTTTTAAATAATTTATTTAATATAATTATTAAATAAATTCATTATCATTAATATTAAGATATTAATGAAATTCTTATCAAAATATTATAAGTTATTTATTATAAATTAAAATACTTTTTAAAACATTAATATCATTTTTAAAATATTAAAATCATTTTTAACTAATTTATTTAATATAATTATTAAAGAAATTTATTATAATTAATATTAAATTATTAATGAAATTTATCTCAAAATATTAAAAATTATTTATTATAACTTAAAATATTTTTTAATACTTTAATATAATTTTAAATAATTTTTAAAATATTAAAATCATATTTAATTAATTTAATTAATATCATTATTAAATAAATTTAATATCATTAATATTTAAATAAATTAAATTATTAATGAAATATATCTCAAATTATTAAAAGTTAATTTTTTAACTTAAAATAAATTTTAAAATAATTTTATGAATTTTTAATAATTAATTTTTATTTATTTTAATTAATATAATTAATTTTAATTTATAATCGTCGCTAAAGGGCTATCGCGACTGAAAGTGTCGCTATAGGTGTTCTTGAGCCCTCAAGAACTGCCCTTAGGAACCTAGTTTGACCGCTTGTAATTCTTTGTTCATGATGTTTCTGGGCATGAGAGTGCTTTAGTGGTATTCTACTTATGTAATACTACAAGTGTATAGCAATTTCTGGGTCTAACTATATCATATGAAGAATATATAAGAGATCAAACTAGCTGTCAAAGCTGTTCTTCATTTTTTGAAATTTTTAGAAAATGAAAACAGTGCGAGGGGTCAATTTGTGGCTTTAATAATTTGGATTCTGGGCGATGTTTGTGCGTTAAAGTGCTACACTTGTGTAGTATGTATGTCAAGGTACAAATATAACACACTTATGTAGCTTAACAACATCACAGAAGCAAGATCTAGCTTGGTCAAAGTACATGTCAGAACTTGTTTTTCAATTTTCTAAAATTTCCCGAAAATTGAATTTTCAGTTTGGTCAACCCATATTTGACCATGAATAACTTTCAATCTACACATGCTATGATCATGATTCCACTTTCCGTATACTAACATCATGTCATAGAACGCATACAAACACATAAACACAACATATCATGAACAGATTGAGATCTATAGGCTCCGACTTTGGGCTGTCAAACAATATTTTTAGGTTTTTTCTAATTTTCAAAAATTCATATTTTCATGCATCTAGATGTTATGGGTCCATGATATAACAACCCAGATCACTTATTAACATGATATACAATATATTTAAACACTTAATTATAACATTTAACGAAAAATTAAAGATCTAGCATGAGGGTTAGGGTTTTATACATTTCTTGAACAAATTTTGATTTCTGATCTTTTGATTTGATCTTGGCTTGCTGTGGGGTGTTCTTGACTGATATTGGGAGTGAGTTTGAGAGAAAATTTTTGTGGGTCTAGAGAGAGAAAGAGTAGCTTGGCTTGTTGGAAAAAATACATGAAGTTTCTTTTCTTTCTCTTTCTTTAATTTCTAACTTTTGATTCATTGAATCTAGGATGTGCTAGCTGTCATGATTTGGCTGATACATATTGATTTTCAGCATGTGTGCAATCTAGAAATGGTGAGTCATGAGATTATGTAAAGATTTACAAGCAAACTTGATAAAATAATTCTAAAAATGATATTTTTGTAAACTAACAAATATTTTAAGGGTATTCTTGTCCGTGGTATATAATTCTAGGGTTTAACCCTTAGGTTTTAACCCTTAGGGTTTTCCAAACAATTTCTAGGGTTTGAAAAATTAAGTAGAAATTTAATAAAAATTTAATTAAAATCCACTAATTAAAAATTAGGGTTTTTAAATAATAATTAGGGTTTTATTTAAAAATTAGGGTTTCATGCTATAATTAGGGTTCTCAAATTTATGAATTAGGATTTTCTAATCATTATTCTTAATCACACAATATGCATACTTGCATTTAAATATAAACACATTCAATTACTATTTTTAATATTTAAACACAATAAATAAATAATTTCTTAATATATATTCATATAATTATTTCAATAATCATAATTATAATTAAAATTCATAATCATAAATCATATTAACATACTTACATATATTTGAATACAAATATAATTTAAAAATCACATTTAATATTCAAATTCCTTAAGAAAATAATTTCTTATTATTCATACATAAATACATTTTTTTAAAATACAATTATACAATAATTATATTAATTCATAAAATTTCATAACATAGATCAAAATTAGGAGTTTGATCTATAATCACACTTTACATTATATCCCATTATTAATTAAGTTAAAATAATTAACTTAATTAATCTTAATAAATTTATATAATAAAATAAATATTATAATAATTATAATAATCATTTAATATATTATTTAAATAATATATTAATCATATTTTCATGAAAACATAAATAATAAAATATTTTTACTAAAAAATTAATTTATTATAAGAATATAATTTATAATAATCAACAATTCTTTTATCGAAAAATTAATTCAAAATCTTTCATGTAATAAATAAATATATATTTATCACATATATACATATCTTTACCTTGCACATATTCCAACATTTATTCTGATAAACATAATATATATAAAAAAAAATTATACGAAAAATTTCTTATTTAATTATATAAAAATCTTGGGTTATTACATTCACCCTTCCTTATAAGGATTTCGTCCCCGGAATCACCGTTTTAAAACCTATACACATAAGGGTGAATAACATACACATTCATTATAAGTACATCTCGATCAGATTCGATCGAACTGATCTTTAACTATTCAGCATAAAGCTTGTCTATCTGATTAAACGGAATCTGATTTCTAATAGAACTCAAATTCCTCCTTCAGAGTTCTTTAATAAAATGATTTATTATTAATATGAAAACATATATACGAAAATAAAAATGTATTCGAACAAAACCTGGAATCCCATCCCCGGCTGCTACCGTATCTTGAACCGTCATATTGAAGGTCCTCGCAGTTGGCTTATTTGTCGGAGTTGGATATGTGATCGCCAGCTTTCCACTGCTTTTTCCAGCATTCGCATTTCCACCATCGGCGTTTCTTTTCGGACAATCCTTTGCCATATGATCAGTTGATCTGCATATGAAACTACCACTATTCTTTCTTGGATTGAGGCAATTAGGAGAGATGTGTCCCCCTTGCCCGCACTTGTAGCACACAAACTTTTCCTTAAGACACTCACCTGAGTGACTCTTCCCATAATTTCCACATGGTTCCACCTTCTTCCTTATTCCTCCTAGACTATTTCCAGTACTTCCCGAACTTGTCCACTTTCTTTTCCCACTTACACTTCCACTGTTTCCTTCCACCTTAACTTTTCCTTCAATCCTACCCTTATTCTTCTTTTCCTTGTTGTAGAGACTCATGGCCTCACTTCCTCCTTCGGCAGTAATAGCCTTTTCCAGTAACGATCCAAATGAATTAATCTGCAGCACTGCAACCTTGTTGTAGATCCAGGGTTTCAGCCTATGTTCAAACCTTTGTGCCTTCCTTGCTTCAGTATTCACTTGTTGTGGAGCGAACCTAGCTAATTCGTTAAACTTAGCAGCGTATTATGAGACGGTCATATTTTCTTGTTTCAATTCCAAAAATTTTACCTTCGTCCTGTCCTGCATACTAGACGAGAAGTAATTCTCGTTGAACAGTTCCTTGAACCTTGTCCATGTAACCACTTCTGCTCCGGCTCGAGTTTGGTTAGTCTCCCACCAGAAGTTCGCTTCCCCTTTTAGCATGTAGGTAGCAAAAGCTGTCTTTTGCTCCTCCGCTACTCTAGCAATAACAAACGCTTTTTCTATTTTCTTTACCCAAGTTTGGGCTTCTATAAGGTCAGTCGTTCCTTTGAATTCAGGCGGTCCTACTGCCTTGAAATCTTTGAAGTTCGCTAATTGATTCCCTGGAAGATATCCTGCGACTGGTGCTCAATTTTGCATAACCTCAGCTAATATATTCACAAAATCTTGCATAGGGTTTGCTTGACCTCCTACATTGTTAATAAAGTCTTCTACCCTTCGGGTTCGTGGTTCTCTTCTTGACGGCATTATCTGGTTAAACAAAATCTTAAAGTTATTATCTTATCATTCATATACCATTATTAATGGTATCATAAAAGATAGAATATAAAATTCTAAATTTAGACCAATTCAGCTTGCTGGATTCCCAAATTCAGCTTGCTGAATTAACAAATTGTCATTTAATCAACATACCATCTTGACATATAATAATATCATAGCATTTATATTCATATTCAAATAGTATATAGTACTTTTCATTACACAATACAGACAGTCATAGTCAGTTACTATTCCTTAGTGACAACAAAAGCCGGGATTCAACATGATACTTACGCAAAAGTAAATATTTCACACCTATACATACTATATATAATCCTATTTTACTTATCCTATTCATTTCCTACGCCTTCCCTAGATCCTTAACAAGCTTTTTCCTGGTGACCTATCAACCCACACACAAAACATATGCATTGCTTCGGATCAGGACAATTAGATGAGATATGTCCTTCACATCCACAATTATAGCATACATTCTGTCCTTTCATACATACGCCTTCATGTTTCCGATTACAGTTCGCACACGTTCCTACTTTCTTAAAGTTCCCTTGATTGAAATTAGAATTTCCTATATCATGGTCATTCCTTTTTCTTTTCCCTTTTTGGCTTGGAGCTACACACAATTTGCTGTATTTGGCTCCCATCTGTTCAATTTGAACCTTCAACTTATCTTGTTCTTCCATTGTTTCGATTAAAGCTTTTTGCAATTGGCTGTTTAGTAGCCTTTTCATTTCTAACAACCTTTCCAAACATAACAGCTTATTCTTTAGATTCTACACTTTCGTTGATGCTTGGCCAGCTCCAACTTCAATGTCTGAATCACTATCTGTCAATAACACCATTTCCGGTTCTGGTTCTATGTTTTCCAAAATAATTACATCATCTTGGTTGCTTTCTGGCGGAGTGATTTGCTCCTCTTTACGACATGAGAGTCTTCTAATCCTTTCCTTCCGGACATCTATACACAAATTGTCTTGATTAGCACATAATATATACATATAACAAATAATAGTTTATATAAGTTACTTTTATTTTATTTTACGATGAATTTCCTTAATTTATCTCCTTTAAACTCTATTTGAGTTATTTGTTTTTCAACGCTTCTATCTAGCTTAAGGTTATAGCCTAAGGTATTCTCCACCTATGGTTTCTAACCTAAAGCTCTGATACCAACCTGTGACACCCCCAAATTCAGGTACTTGAAACCCAAAATTGGTGCTACACGATATCATTTCTTTGAGCGGAATAATATTATAAAATAGATAAACAAACTTAATTTACATATCAGAGTTGTCTAATCCCAGGTACACGACCTTTAATACATTCATTACATGATAGATAATAAATATTATTGTCTTAATAAAGTCTAACTATTATATAAAATACCATAAAACTTATTCCTTCAGCTTTTCCTTTCCTTTGTCCTTGTCAGAACCTTCAGGTCGATCACGCTTAGCTGAAAATATTTAATTTAAAGCAAAAATAAGCATTCAATTTCTCAGCAAGTAATAACAATTATTAAATTTTAGCTGAAAGAAGTAAATATTTTCTTTGAGGTATACTTCTACAACGAATCAATAGTTGTGATGTCTGTCGAAACATATCTTAATAACATATCAAATCGTTTAAAATTTTAAAATTTTGAAACGACGTATTGACTATAAATGCTGAGCGGTCAATGGACCATGAAATTTTATTTTTTCATTTTCGAAAAGATTTAAACAGAAATTCATCTGCAAACCGCTCTGGTCTTACGAACATGTAGGGTGATCAACCCCGTTATGTCCTGTATTGATCAATACTATCTGTTTGAACGATAATTCGTTCACTCTGTTCGCCTTGGGCACAAAAATAATTTTCCCATTTAGGTTTGTTCATACTCAGTCTGGAATCCTAACTAAATCATTCAGTTGGATGACATTATCATAACCAATAATATTTAGCAGTACAATTCAACTCTGTCTAGCCGCGTCAAATAGCTTAGACAGCCTTTAAACTATAAACGCTTACCCAAATTTAATATTGTGTAATTGGATTTGT
Source organism: Panax stipuleanatus (assembly GCA_020205555.1). NCBI lineage: Eukaryota > Viridiplantae > Streptophyta > Magnoliopsida > Apiales > Araliaceae > Panax > Panax stipuleanatus. The sequence continues at coordinate 166,982 of JAINUT010000433.1, forward strand.
CATATTAAGGAATTTCTAGTTCAAGAGTTCTTGCATTAATACAACAGCTCATACAGGTGGCGACACTTGTATAATAAAAGACAATAATGTGATATTAATAAATAATAAATGGATTGAATAAAATTTCACAATATAAGAATAATTTCATAAACGAATCATGAATATCATTATGGATATGAATAATTTATAATAATTATTCATGAACATGCCTTGTATTGGATACTTGCTCAATATAAAATTTTGAGTAAGGTTAGGGTACTTACCTTGATAGCTGATTACTGCTACGTAGTATAGTTTACGCTTTTATCTTTAATATGAAGTCATATCATCAGTTGAATTATTCTTTAATTAGAATAATATAACTTAATACATAATACTACTTAAACAGGTTGTCACATAGTCATATCAGTCATTAAAATACATAAGAACGTATACCTAGTCAAACTATGTCAATTTGGTTTGAGTTCGGTATCGTTTCGGCATTCCGATTGCATTATCGGATAATTAACGAATTTTTTTAATGAAACTTTGTTCAAGAACTTAAATATTATATTAGATAATTTAATTATCACTTATGATATTTTTCCAAACATTAAAATCATTTATAATGATCTTTTAAACACTTATATCATTTTTAATGATTTAATTGTTAAATAATTTCATTATCATTAATATTTAAATACTTTAAAATATTAATGAACTTCATGTCAACCCTTTAAAAGTTATTTATTATAACCTAAAAATATTTTTAAAACCTTAATATTACCTTTAAATAATTTTTAAGATATTAAAATTATTTTTAGATAATTACCAATAATATTAAAATATTAACGTATTTCATTTCCAAATATTAAAAGTTATTTATTATAATTTAAAATATTTTTAAAATACTAATATTACTTTCAAATATTTTTTAAAGTATTAAAATCATTTTTAAATAATTACCATTAATATTAAAATATTAATATTATTTATATTAAAATATTTTTGAAACATTTATTTAACCTTTAAATAATTTATAAAATATTAAAATTATTTTTAAATAATTTATTTAATATAATTATTAAATAAATTTATTATCATTAATATTAAGATATTAATGAAATTCTTATCAAAATATTATAAGTTATTTATTATAACATAAAATTCTTTTTAAAACTTTAATATCATTTTTAAAATATTAAAATCATTTTTAACTAATTTATTTAATATAATTATTAAATAAATTTATTATCATTAATATTAAATTATTAATGAAATTTATCTCAAAATATTAAAAATTATTTATTATAACTTAAAATATTTTTTAATACTTTAATATAATTTTAAATGATTTTTAAAATATTAAAATAATATTTAATTAATTTAATTAATATCATTATTAAATAAATTTAATATCATTAATATTTAAATAAATTAAATTATTAATGAAATATATCTCAAATTATTAAAAGTTAATTTTTATAACTTAAAATAAATTTTAAAATTATTTTATTAATTTTTAATAATTAATTTTTTTAATTTTAATTAATATAATTAATTTTAATTTATAATCGTCGCTAAAGGGCTATCGCGACGGAAAGTGTCGCTATAGGTGTTCTTGAGCCTTCAAGAACTGCCCTTAGGTACCTAGTTTGACCGTTTGTAATTCTTTGTTCATGATGTTTCTGGGCATAAGAGTGCTTTAGTGGTATTCTACTTATGTAATACTACAAATGTATAGCAATTTCTGGGTCTAACTATATCATATGAAGAATATATAAGAGATCAAACTAGCTGTCAGAGCTGCTCTTCATTTTTTGAAATTTTCAGAAAATAAAAACAGCGCGAGGGGTCAATTTGTGGCTTTAATAACTTGGATTCTGGGCGATGTTTGTGCGTTAAAGTGCTACACTTGTGTAGTATGTATGTCAAGGTACAAATATAACACACTTATGTAGCTTAACAACATCACAGAAGCAAGATCTAGCTTGGTCAAAGTACATGTCAGAACTTGTTCTTCAATTTTCTAAAATTTCTCGAAAATTGAATTTTCAGTTTGGTCAACCTATATTTGACCATGAATAACTTTCAATCTACACATGCTATGATCATGATTTCACTTTCAGTATACTAACATCATGTCATAGAACGCATACAAACATATAAACACAACATATCATGAACAGATTGAGATCTATAGGCCCCGACTTTGGGCTGTCAAACAATATTTTTAGGTTTTTTTTAATTTTCAAAAATTCATATTTTCGTGCATCTAGATGTTATGGGTCCATGATATAACAACCCAGATCACTTATTAACATGATATACAATATATTTAAACACTTAATCATAATATTTAACGAAAAATTAAAGATCTAGCATAAGGGTTAGGGTTTTATACCTTTCTTGAACAAATTTTGATTTCTGATCTTTTGATTTGATCTTGGCTTGCTATGGGGTGTTCTTGACTGATATTGGGAGTGAGTTTGAGAGAAAATTTTTGTGGGTCTAGAGAGAGAAAGAGTAGCTTGGGTTGTGAGAAAAAATACATGAAGTTTCTTTTCTTTCTCTTTCTTTAATTTCTAACTTTTGATTCATTGAATCTAGGATGTGCTAGCTGTCATGATTTGGCTGATACATATTGATTTTCAGCATGTGTGCAATCTAAAAATGATGAGTCATGAGATTATGTAAAGATTTGCAAGCAAACTTGATAAAATAATTTTAAAAATGGTATTTTTGTAAACTAAAAATATTTTAACGGTATTCTTGTCCATGGTATATAATTTTAGGGTTTAACCCTTAGGGTTTCCCAAACAATTTCTAGGGTTTGAAAAATTAAGTAAAAATTTAATTAAAACCCACTAATTAAAAATTAGGGTTTTTAAATAATAATTAGGATTTTATTTAAAAATTTGGGTTTTATGCTATAATTAGGGTTCTCAAATTTGTGAATTAGGGTTTTCTAATCATTATTCTTAATCACACAATATGCATACTTGCATTTAAATATAAACACATTCAATTACTATTTTTAATATTTAAACAAAATAAATAAATAATTTCTTAACATATATTCATATAATTATTTCAATAATCATAATTATAATTAAAATTCATAATCATAAATCATATTAACATACTTACATATATTTGGATACAAATATAATTTAAAAATCATATTTAATATTCTAATTCCTTAAGAAAATAATTTCTTATTATTCATACATAAATACATTCTTTTTAAATACAATTATACAATAATTATATTAATTCATAAAATTTCATAACATAGATCAACATTAGGATTTTGATCTATAATCACACTTTACATTATATCCCATTATTAATTAAGTTAAAATAATTAACTTAATTAATCTTAATAAATTTATATAATAAAATAAATATTATAATAATTATAATAATCATTTAATATATTATTTAAATAATATATTAATCATATTTTCATGAAAACATAAATAATAAAATATTTTTACTACAAAATTAATTTATTATAAGAATATAATTTATAATAATCAACAATTTTTTTATCGAAAAATTAATTCGAAATCGTTCATGTAATAAATAAATATATATTTATCACATATATACATATTCTTTACCTTGCACATATTCCAACATTTATTTTGATAAACATAATATATATATAAAAAAAGTATACGAAATTTTTTTTATTTAATTATATAAAAATCTTGGGTTATTACATTCACCCTCCCTTATAAGGATTTCGTCCCCGGAATCAACGTTTTAAAACTTATACACATAAGGGTGAATAACATACACATTCATTATAAGTACATCTCGATCAGATTCGATCGAACTAATCTTTAACTATTCAGCATAAAGCTTGTCTATCTGATTAAACGGAATCTGATTTCTAATAGAACTCAAATTCCTCCTTCAAAGTTCCTTAATAAAACGATTTATTATTAATATGAAAACATATATATGAAAATAAAAATGTATTCGAACAATACATGGAATCCCATCCCCGGTTGCTACCGTATCTTGAACCGTCATATTGAAGGTCCTCGCAGTTGGCTTATTTTTCGGAGTTGGATACGTGATCGCCAGCTTTCCACTACTTTTTCCAGCATTCGCATTTCCACCATTGGCGTTTCTTTTCGGACAATCCTTTGCCATATGATCAGTTGATCCGCATATGAAATAACCACTATTCTTTCTTGGATTGAGGCAATTAGGAGAGATGTGTCCCTCCTGCCCGCACTTGTAGCACACAAACTTTTTCTTATGACACTCACCTGAGTGACTCTTCCCACAATTTCCACATGGTTCCACCTTCCTTATTCCTCCCAGACTATTTCCAGTACTTCCCGAACTTGTCCACTTTCTTTTCCCACTTACACTTTCACTGTTTCCTTCCACCTTAACTTTTCCTTCAATCCTACCCTTATTTTTCTTTTTCTTGTTGTAGAGACTCATGGCCTCACTTCCTCCTTCGGCAATGATAGCCTTTTCCAGTAACGACCCAAATGAATTAATCTGCAGCACTGCAACCTTGTTGTAGATCCAGGGTTTCAACCCATGTTCAAACCTTCGTGCCTTCCTTGCTTCAGTATTCACTGGTTGTGGAGCGAACCTAGCTAATTCGTTAAACTTAGCAGCGTATTATGAGACCGTCATATTTTTTTCCAAAAATTTTACCTCCGTCCTGTCCTGCATACTAAACGAGAAGTAATTCTCGTTGAACAGTTCCTTGAACCTTGTCCATATTACCACTTCTGCTCCGGCTCGAGTTTGGTTAGCCTCCCACCAGAAGTTCGCTTCCCCTTTTAGCATGTAGGTAGCAAAGGCTGTCATTTGCTCCTCCGCTACTCTAGCAATAACAAACGCTTTTTCTATTTTCTTTACCCAAGTTTGGGCTTCTATAAGGTCAGTCGTTCCTTTGAATTCAGGCGGTCCTACTGCCTTGAAATCTTTGAAGTTCGCTAATTGATTCCCTGGAGGATTTCCTGCGATTGGTGCTCGATTTTGTATAGCCTCAGCTAATATATTCACAAAATCTTGCATAGGGTTTGCTTGACCTCCTACATTGTTAACAAAGTCTTCTACCCTTCGGGTTCGTGGTTCTCTTCTTGGCGGCATTATCTGGTTAAACAAAATCTTAAAGTTATTATCTTATCATTCATATACCATTATTAATGGTATCATAAAAGATAGAATATAAAATTCTAAATTTAGACCAATTCAGCTTGCTGGATTCCCAAATTCAGCTTGCTGAATTAACAAATTGTCATTTAATCAACATACCATCTTGACATATAATAATATCATAGCATTTATATTCATATTCAAATAGTATATAGTACTTTTCATTACACAATACAGACTGTCATAGTCAGTTACTATCCCTTAGTGACAACAAAAGCCGGGATTCAACATGATACTTACGCAAAAGTAAATATTTCACACCTATACATACTATATATAATCCTATTTTACTTATCTTATTCATTTCCTACGCCTTCCCTAGATCCTTGACAAGCTTTTTCCTGGTGACCTATCAACCCACACACAAAACATATGCATTTCTTCGCATCAGGACAATTGGATGAGATATGTCCTTCACATCCACAATTATAGCATACATTCTGTCCTTTCATACATACGCCTTCATGTTTTCGATTACAGTTCGCACACGTTCCTACTTTCTTAAAGTTCCCTTGATTGAAATTAGAATTTCCTATATCATGGTCATTCCTTTTTCTTTTCCCTTTTTGGCTTGGAGCTGCACACAATTTGCTGTATTTGGCTCCCATCTGTTCAATTTGAACCTTCAACTTATCTTGTTATTCCATTGTTTCGATTAAAGCTTTTTGCAATTGGCTGTTTAGTAGCCTTTTCATTTCTAACAACCTTTCCAAACATAACAGCTTATTCTTTAGATTCTGCACTTTCGTTGATGCTTGGCCAGCTCCAACTTCAATGTCTGAATCACTATCTGTCAATAACACCATTTCTGGTTCTGGTTCTATGTTTTCCAAAATAATTACATCATCTTGGTTGCTTTCTGGCGGAGTGATTTGCTCCTCTTTACGACATGAGAGTCTTCTAATCCATTCCTTCTGGACATCTATACACAAATTGTCTTGATTAGCACATAATATATACATATAACAAATAATAGTTTATATAAGTTACTTTTATTTTATTTTACGATGAATTTCCTTAATTCATCTCCTTTAAACTCTATTTGAGTTATTTGTTTTACAACGCTTCTATCTAGCTTAAGGTTATAGCCTAAGGTATTCTCCACCTATGGTTTCTAACCTAAAGCTCTGATACCAACCTGTGACACCCTCAAATTCAGGTACTTGAAACCCAAAATTGGTGCTACACGATATCATTTCTTTGAGCGGAATAATATTATAAAATAGATAAACAAACTTAATTTACATATCAGAGTTGTCTAATCCTAGGTACACGACCTTTAATACATTCATTACATGATAGATAATAAATATTATTGTCTTAATAAAGTCTAACTATTATATAAAATACCATAAAACTTATTCCTTCAGCTTTTCCTTTCCTTTGTCCTTGTCAGAACCTTCAGGTCGATCACGCTTAGCTGAAAACATTTAATTTAAAGCAAAAATAAGCATTTAATTGCTCAGCAAGTAATAACAATTATTAAACTTTAGCTGAAAGAAGTAAATATTTTCTTTGAGGTATACTTCTACAACGAATCAATAGTTGTGATGTTTGTCGAAACATATCTTAATAACATATCAAATCGTTTAAAATTTTGAAACGACGTAGTGGCTATAGATGCTGAGCGGTCAATGGACCATGAACTTTTATTTTTTTATTTTCGAAAAGGTTTAAACAGAAATTCATCTGCAAACCGCTCTGGTCTTACGAACATGTAGGGTGATCAGCCCCGTTATGTCCTGTATTGATCAATACTATCTGTTTAGACGATAATTCGTTCACTCTGTTCGCCTTGGGCACAAAAATAATTTTCCCATTTAGGGTTGTTCATACTCAGTCTGGAATCCTAACTAAACCATTCAGTTGGATGACATTATCATAACCAATAATATTTAGCAGTACAATTCAACTCTGTCTAGCCGCGTCAAATAGCTTAGACAGCCTTTAAACCATAAACGCATACCCAAATTTAATATTGTGTAATAGGATTTGTCATATTAAGGAATTTCTAGTTCAAGAGTTCTTGCATGAATACAACAGCTCATACAAGTGGGGACACTTGTATAATAAAAGACAATAATGTGATATTAATAAATAATAACCGAATTGAATAACATTTCATAATATAAGAATAATTTCATAAACGAATCATGAATATCATTATGGATATGAATAATTTATAATAATTATTCATGAACATGCCTTGTATTGGATACTTGCTCAATATAAAATTTTGAGTAAGGTTAGGGTACTTGCCTTGATAGCTGATTACTGCTACATAGTATAGTTTACGCTTTTATCTTTAATATGAAGTCATATCATCAGTTGAATTATTCTTTAATTAGAATAATATAACTTAATACATAATACTACTTAAACATGTTGTCATATAGTCATATCAGTCATTAAAACACATAAGAACGTATACCTAGTCAAACTATGTCAATTTGGTTTGAGTTCGGTATCGTTTTGGCATCCCGATTGCATCATCGGATAATTAGCGAATTTCTTTTTAATGAAACTTTGTTTAAGAACTTAAATATTATATTAGATAATTTAATTATCACTTATGATATTTTTCCAAACATTAAAATCATTTATAATGATTTTTCAAACACTTATATTATTTTTAATGATTTAATTGTTAAATAATTTCATTATCATTAATATTTAAATACTTTAAAATATTAATGAACTTTATGTCAACACTTTAAAAGTTATTTATTATGTACTGAAAATATTTTTAAAACCTTAATATTACCTTTAAATAATTTTTAAGATATTAAAATTATTTTTAGATAAATAACAATAATATTAAAATATTAATGTATTTCATTTCTAAATATTAAAAGTTATTTATTATAACTTAAAACATTTTTAAAACACTAATATTACTTTCAAATGATTTGTAAAGTATTAAAATCATTTTTAAATAATTACCATTAATATTAAAATATTAATATTATTCATATTAAAATATTAAAAGTTATTTATTATAAATTAAAATATTTTTAAAACATTTATTTCACCTTTAAATAATTTATAAAATATTTAAATAATTTATTTAATATAATTATTAAATAAATTCATTATCATTAATATTAAGATATTAATGAAATTCTTATCAAAATATTATAAGTTATTTATTATAACTTAAAATACTTTTTAAAATTTTACTATCATTTTTAAATTATTTTTAAAATATTTAAACCATTTTAAACTAATTTATTTAATATAATTATTAAATAAATTTATTATCATTAATATTAAATTATTAATGAAATTTATCTCAAAATATTAAAAGTCATTTATTATAACTTAAAATATTTTTTAATACTTTAATATAATTTTAAATGATTTTTAAAATATTAAAATTATTTTTAATTAATTAATTTAATATCATTATTAAATAAATTTAATATCATTAATATTTAAATAAATTAAATTATTAATGAAATATATCTCAAATTATTAAAAGTTAATTTTTATAACTTAAAATAATTTTAAAATAATTTTATGAATTTTTAATAATTAATTTTTATTTATTTTAATTAATATAATTAATTTTAATTTATAATCGTCGCTAAAAGGCTATCGCGACGGAAAGTGTCACTATAGGTGTTTTTGAGCCCTCAAGAACAGTCCTTAGGTACCTAGTTTGACCGTTTATAATTCTTTGTTCATGATGTTTCTGGGCATGAGAGTGCTTCAGTAGTGTTCTACTTATGTAATACTACAAGTGTATAGCAATTTATGGGTCTAACTATATCATATGAAAAAGATATAAGAGATCAAACTAGCTGTCAAAGCTGTTCTTCATTTTCTGAAATTTTCAGAAAATGAAAACAGTGCGATTGGTCAATTTGTGGCTTTAATAACTTGGATACTGGGCGATGTTTGTGCGTTAAAGTACTACACTTGTGTAGTATGTATGTCAAGGTACAAATATAACACACTTATGTAGCTTAACAACATCACAGAAGCAAGATCTAGCTTGGTCAAAGTATATGTCAGAACTTGTTCTTCAATTTTCTGGAATTTTCAGAAAATTGAATTTTTAGTTTGATCAACTCATATTTGACCATGAATAACTTTCAATCTACACATGCTATGATCATGATTCCACTTTCAGTATACTAACATCATGTCATAGAATGCATACAAACACATAAACACAATATTTCATGAACAGATTGAGATCTATAGGCCCTGACTTTGGGCTGTCAGACAACATTTTTAGGTTTTTTCCAATTTTCAAAAATTCATATTTTCGTGCATCTAGATGTTATGGGTCCATGATATAACAAACCAGATCACTTATTAACATGATATACAACATATTTAAACACTTAATCATAATATTTAACAAAAAATTAAAGATCTAGCATGAGAGTTAGGGTTTTATACCTGTCTTGAAAAAATTTTGATTTCTGTTCTTTTGATTTGATCTTGGTTTGCTATGGGGTGTTCTTGGCTGATATTGGGAGTGAGTTTGAGAGAAATTTTTTTTGGGTCTAGAGAGAGAAAGAGTAGCTTGGCTTGTGGAAAAAAATACATGAAGTTTCTTTTCTTTCTCTTTCTTTAATTTCTAACTTTTGATTCATTGAATCTAGGATGTGCTAGCTGTTAAGATTTGGCTGATACATATTGATTTTCAGCATGTGTGCAATCTAGAAATGGTGAGTCATGAGAGTATGTAATGATTTGCAAGCAAACTTGATAAAATAATTCTAAAAATGGTATTTTTGTAAACTAACAAATATTTTAAGGGTATTCTTGTCCATGGTACATAATTCTAGGGTTTAACCCTTAGGGTTTCCCAAATAATTTCTAGGGTTTGAAAAATTAAGTAGGAATTTAATAAAAATTTAATTAAAACCCACTATTTAAAAATTACGATTTTTTAAATAATAATTAGGGTTTTGTTTAAAAATTAGGGTTTCTTGCTATAATTAGGGTTCTCAAATTTGTGAATTAGGGTTTCCTAATCATTATTCTTAATCACACAATATGCATACTTGCATTTAAATATAAACACATTCAATTACTATGCTTAATATTTAAACAAAATAAATAAATAATTTCTTAACATATATTCATATAATTATTTCAATAATCATAATTATAATTAAAATTCATAATCATAAATCATATTAACATACTTACATATATTTGAATATAAATATAATTTAATAATCACATTTAATATTCAAATTCCTTAAGAAAATAATTTCTTATTATTCATACATAAATACATTCGTTTTAAATACAATTATACAATAATTGTATTAATTCATGAAATTTCATAACATAGATCAACATTAGGATTTTGATCTATAATCACACTTTACATTATATCCCATTATTAATTAAGTTAAAATAATTAACTTAATTAATCTTAATAAATTTATATAATAAAATAATTATTATAATAATTCTAATAATCATTTAATATATTATTTAAATAATATATTAATCATATTTTCATGAAAACATAAATAATAAAATATTTTTACTATAAAATTAATTTATTATAAGAATATAATTTATAATAATCAACAATTCTTTTATCGAAAAATTAATTCAAAATTGTTCATGTAATAAATAAATAAATATTTATTACATATATACATATTCTTTACCTTACACATACTCCTACATTTATTTTGATAAACATAATATATATATAAAAAAAATTATACGATTTTTTTTTATTTAATTATATAAAAATCTTGGGTTATTACAAGCTCTACCGACGAATGATGCTAAGGTGGTTCTGAGATTTCTCCAAAAGAGCATTTTCACGAGGTTCGGGACTCCCAGGGTGATCATTAGCGATGAAGGTACCCACTTTTGCAATCGCCATTTTACAGCTTTGTTGGATAAATATGGGGTAAATCATCGAATAGCTACAACTTATCACCCCCAAACCAATGGCTAAGTAGAAGTGTCAAATCGTGAGGTGAAGAAAATACTGGAAAAGGTTGTGAACCCCACGAGGAAAGATTGGTCGCTGAAGCTGGATGATGCGGTATGGGCTTATAGGACTGCCTACAAAACACCGCTGGGTATGTCGCCATTTCAGCTTGTGTATGGAAAGGCTGGTCACCTTCCCATGGAGCTTGAACATAAAGCCTATTGGGCAATCCACAAGCTGAATTTCGACCTAAAGGCTGCAGGGGAGAAACGCCTACTCCAACTCAATGAGTTGGACGAATTTCGATTGCAGGCCTATGAAAATTCCAAATTGTACAAAGAAAAAGTGAAAAGGTGGCATGATCGCAAGATTATGGAAAGGACATTCGAGCCAGGGCAAGCAGTGATGTTATTCAGTTCCAGACTTAGACTCTTCCCAGGAAAGCTCAAGTCAAGGTGGTCAGGACCTTTCACTGTAAAGACTGTATATCCACACGGTGCAATAGAAATTTTCGATAAGGACCCAGATAAGCCCTTCAAGATTAATGGACAGCGGCTGAAGCATTAATATGGTGGTGAGGTTGACAGACAGAAGGTCACCTCAATCCTTTCTACAACTTGATCAAAGCAGAGAAAGTCGAGCTAGTGGACTATAAACAAGCGCTAGATGGGAGGCACCCCATCATCTCTATCTCTCCCTCAAGTTTAATTCTTGCAAAAAATTTCTCTATATCTCTCTCATGTTTAATTATGGTTTTAATCTCTGCATTTCCCGTCCCCCGTTTAATTCAAATTGTTTTGAAAAAGTTGGCTATTTTTGAACATCGTAGTGTTAGAATGCTCATCGCTTACATTTTTGAACATTAGGCATGTAGCATGCATTTTTGGGAGTTAGAAGCTCATTGTATATATTCATGGGATTTAAACGAACATTGCCTACCTTTTTGCAATTAGGCATAGTTGCACAGATTTTTGGAGCTGGAAGCTCTTTGGACATATATTTGACGCGATCGCATATTGCATATAAGCCTATAGCAATTTTTTTTGGGAAATCACATAGATATGATTCACTTACATAGCATTGATAAGGATTTAGTAGTATATATCTTACACATGCATTTTGGATAATGGAATCAACCTACATTTAATTTTTTGATTGCTATATATGCAGGAGAGATAAAGTGTTGAAGATGCTTCATATACCTTCGCCAAGTTGCTGCCACAAAGAAACAGAAAATATTGGCCAGTTTAATGTTCGCGCGGCCTCGCCCCTCACCGTTCATTATCCGGCGCGCCCGCGCCTCTGCCGATCCAGAGAGCCCAGTTTTGCCTTTGTGCTCCTGCGCCTGCTTCATAGCACTTCTTCGCGCTGCCGCGCCAGAGCCTTTCGACAGTTTTTAAGTTAAGTTGGCCGATCAATCCCTTATATCTCCATCTCATATAACCGTCCCTCCATCACAACTCACAACACACGAATTCTACCAGATAAGAGCCTACAGCCTCCTCCACTATACATTCTATATCTCTCTCAAATTAAGCCCTAACTCCATCAACAGACTCAGCCTCTCCGTCTCTTCACTATCCTTATCCTAGCCCCAATTCAGTTTCCATACGATTTGTTAGGGTTTGTGTTCAGTGCATCAAATTTATAGGTCTTCATTCGAGTTTGGGGGTATTCTTCATCAATTCATCAATCTAGGGTTTGAAAGGAAATTTGCTAAAAATTAACAATGGGTCCAAAGCGTTCTCGATCCGCCGCTTCCGCTTCCGCAGCCGGTTCGCCTGTTTACAGTGGGTCGGACGACAACATCCCCGTTGATCTGATAAAATTTATTAGCATTAAGGCCCAAATTGCATACTATCGGATAGCGGCTAAATCGGTGGTTAAGGAGCGGGGTTTGAAACTGACCAAGGAGGATGGAGATATACGTGCAATGATCTGTGAAATGGGATGGCAAGGTGTTTATGCCACGCCGCCGCCGGTGCCGTTGGCATTGGTTCGTGAAACGGAAGCATCACGCAAAGCGGCAGGTCCTTTGTTCAGGGCCAAACCATTGATTACCGCTCGGCTATAATTTGTGAGATTTTAAATTTGCCATCAGTGCTAGCTGGGCAGGTGAATTGGGTCGAGGCGGAGAGGCTGAATACTGACCTTGACCAGTGGTTTATGTGCGCTAGGCACAGTGTGGAAGCATAAGAAGGATAATGTTAATGAGTACACCACGTTCCCTGCCTCCGGTCTCAACAGATACGCCAAGGCATGGAACTTGTTCCTCTGTGCCAATTTGATGCCATCCATGCACCAGCACGAGGTTACAGTCGAGCGAGCCATCATATTATGGGGGATCATCACGGGAAAATACATTGACGTTGGCTATTTGATCAACCAGAACATGCTAAGGTTTATGAGGGATAGTACCACAGGCGCCATCCCGCATGCATCCATTATTGCCCATCTCTGTGCTGAAGCAGGTCTCGAATGGCCCGATGAGCAGATTCAGATGCCGAGTGGCGACATTACTCATGCCACTATCAAGCATTTTGATGATTCGGCTGGAGGCAAGGCAAACCAGCGAGGGAAAGGTTTCATTATGACAGCTCATCTGCCAGTCCCACCACCGCAGCCGCAGCCAGATGAAATAGCAGCTCCTCCTCTAGCCGGTGACTTACTGCAGGGTCCCCAGTATCGACGTTTGGAGAGGAGGATCGATGCGCTGCATGAGAGTTTTATCGTGTTTGCTGATGGGCTGACTCGTGCCCTAGCTGAGGCCTTTGCACAACAGGGGACAATGCTAGAGTGGCCTGTGTTCGCTTTCGACTTGCCATATCCACTGCCTGATACACCACCCGAAGAGGGTGGCCATGCCGAGCAGTAGGGGAGTTTCCTGACCTTTTACCTTCAATGGGGACATTGAATATGTTAAGTTTGGGGTATTAGGTGTATTTAGTAGTCATTGCATTTAGTTTTAATTACATAGTAGTTTCATTTAGTTCATTTCATATTGCATGTTAGGTTGTATATAGTAGTTGCATTTTAATTTATGCTAGCATTCTAGTTTGTGTTAGTTTAAAATTTTGCATAAATTTTTTTTTGGTTTTATTTCATTTTGTTTATTTAGTATGTGTTTAATTGCATTGCATTGCATAGTCCCGTTGGTTTAGTCTGTTGAATTCTGATCGGGCCGATGATGACACTGATTTATGATAGATGTGTGAACTCTGTAGTAGCTTAAGCTCAGTTATATGTTTATACATGTTGTAATCTAGACCTGTTGCTTTGATGTCACCAGGTAGCACAGTTTGTCTTTATTTGCTTGATTTGCTAGATTAGTGCATGCTTATCTTCTAAGAAAAAAAATTTGTTTTTAATTGCTAGAATTGTGTAATAAAAGCAGTAATGACCTTAACAACTCTAGAATACAAGTTTGAAGGAAATCTTTGGGTATACATGCTATATAGGGAGATGGAGCGTAAGACGCACTCCCCTATGAAAAAGAAAAAGAAAATGTTTGTGATTAAACACGTCGGCTACGTCGAGTTCTGTGGCCTTTGATATTCGAGCAAGTAAGCCCTCGGGGTGTCTCTACACCCAGCGCCCTAAGGCCGTCTGGCCTGGGAGTCATTGGTCGAAAGCTCGTTACACAGATATCATTAAAAAGCCTAAGAGGACTAGGCATTGCACGGTCGAATGTGTACACGGAAAAGTGCGAATATCGCCCCCGTGTGTGAATAAAAGCATAATAAGCCCTTGTTACACTTCAACTTGTATCTATGTGTTGGTTTGGTCATTGTTTGGTTTTAATGAAAAATTCTTGACTTAAAACCTTAATTTTCCATCTTTAGAAGTATAGCATGTGAAATCTTTACCTCTGTCAAGCTTGTTTATGACATCGCGGACACACACTACATCTTAGTATCAGGTTGTGATTTTGCAGATTGTATGTCTTTATAGCTAATGCTTGAGCCAATTCATTGTTCAGTGTTCTTGTTATCTCTCTAAGGCACATCTGATTGGAATTCATATTATGGATGAGACTGTGGGATTCATTTTCATATAGTTAGTTGCATATCATGTAGTTGCATTTGTATTTTTGCTTGAGGGCAAGCAATAGTTCAAGTTTGGGGGTATTTGATAAGTAGATTATTTACCTACTTATTGGACGCCAACTTACTATAATTATGGCTTAAACTCAAGCACTTTAGTGTCTTTTAATGCATTTTATCTTGTTTTGCATATTTTAGGCAGGAAACTCCAAAGAGCAGGAAATGGCATGATTAAGGCATGGAATGGGATGAAAAGGATCATATGGCATGAACTTGGCAACAAGGCTTGTGGAATGGCAGAAAGACGGACAAAAGGGCATAAGGCTAGCAAGATGACATGATGCACAGGCACAGGAGGATGGTCTTAAGGCAGCAATTGTGAGGGAGTAAGAAGCAACAAAAATAAATAGCAAAGGATTGCACATGAAAGCCAGCACCAGAATTGCATCAGAACAGGGAATTGGCTCGCGCGGCCACTCCAGGGATACAAGGGGCTGACCCGCGCCTGCGCTGCCTGGCGAAACCTGAGCCTTAGCCTGTGCACACGCGCGTTCGCGCCAAGGAAGCAGTGTTACGCCGCGCGGCCGTGCCAGTCAACATTTCCTGACTTTTCATTTTATTTCCTCGGCTGATTGTAATGGTTATAAGGCCAATGGACAAGAGAACTGATAACTTATCAGACTTAGCATTTACTTTCAAGCTTGTTCTTACATTTTTCTAGGGTTTGTAGAGAGTCAGAGAGTTGGAGAGCTTCACTCTCCCTTCCTTCTAGTTCTAAGTAGATTTCCTTTCTTGGGTTCATTAAAGAGCTTATTTAAGGTCTAAAACTTAAGCTTGAAGCATTCTATTGAAAGAGAACTATCAAGCTTTGCATTTCCAATCTCTTTACTCTTCCTTTCTTTCATAGTTGTTTAAATGCTTGGTTTAAACCCCATAATGGTGGGAAGTTCAGTGATGAACTAACTTCCATTATGGGATTCTAATGGGTTCTATTTGTTTATTCTAGGGTTTATGCCTCTTTGAAATGTATGGATGAGAATGTATGGTTTGCCTAGCATGGTTGTGTTTTATGTTTAGATGCCTGATCAACATCTACTGCAATAGTTTATATGGAATCGAAAGAGGATATGTAAACTTAGATTTTGCCATGCTAGCATGTGTTTGTGAAACTTGCATTGGATGAGTTTTGTGATTCGCTATCAGGATAGAAATGTACCGTATTGCCATATGTAGTCTAATGGGGGCTTGTACTTAAATCGATTTAGCTTGTAAATTGCATAGAAATATAGTGGTTTAGGCTTTATCGATGTTCATATGATTTCTATCTTAATTGTGGATATTACATGATATGGACTTGGTGTATTGAAAAATGGCCCTGTCTCACATCCGTGCTCCCGGCTAGCATTCCTATGTGATTATTCATACATGATTCGAGGTGTTGTTAACTTAGATGCCGCAATAGATGAAGTTAGGATCTCATATTCCTCTAATTTGAACCCCTTGCAGATTAAGTAGTTAAGTCTAGTTTAAATTCAGTATAGTTAATTAAAGAACACTGTGACAATCGTTTGAGCAGACAAAGATAACCATAGGACTGTTGCATGATAGTGTAAGTCTGACTCCTTTCTCCATGGGAACGATCTCGACTTATCGAATTATTACTTGTCGACCGTGTACACTTGCATGTGTTTTGTGCCTGTTTTTGTTAACACGTAAACGGCGCAACAATCTTGTTCTGAATCTAGTTACGAAGTGCCCAACAATCTTCAATATCATGGCTGGGTGCATTAGAGTGGTACTGACAAGTTTGGTCAGGCTTGAATTTCCTGGATCGCGGGTTTAATGGAGGTAATAAATCTGCAACCATTCCCTCGTTTATTAACATCTGGAGGATTTCCTTCATCGGCTGGTTTAGGTTTGTGAAATTCCTTTAAAATGTAAATTTCCTACTAGCTTGGAAATTCTCCTCTTTGACCATCTTGTCGGTCTAGGATTCATGCTTATGTGACCGGTAGTGATCCTTTATGGGGATGGGAATGATCTCCGGTGTGGGAGGATTTGTGTCAGATTGGTTGGTCTGATTCATCATCTGCCTGGCAATTTGATGTTGATATACAACCAGTTCTGCTAACTATTCAATTTGTTCCTTGATAGACTTAATCTCTTGTTCTATCAACAATCACCTTTCCGAGACTTCCCAACTGTCTGGGCTGTTGTTGCTGGTTGGAGTCGATTCTCCTATATATCGGAGGTATTTGGATCCTTCTCCATTTCCTGTGTTGATCATGTTTACATTTTCCTCTTTGTGCTGAGGGAGGGGATTATCCTGCACATGCGGTTGATCAGGCTTTGTCACCACAATCTCTCCGTTGTCAATCAAGTCTTGAATTTTGTGCTTGAGAGACCAACAGTCTTGTGTGTCATGGCCCGGAGATCCAGAATGGTAGGCACACTTCTTGCTTGGGTTAAAATTCCATCCACTGGTGTTGGTTGGTGGAAGGAGTTACACAATCTTCTTCTGTGCGGTTAACAATTTCAGCACATTCTCGAGTGAATCCCCTAACGGGGTGAATGTTCTCTGACGTTTGGCCTCCATAGTCTTTTGAAATGGACGGTTTGAAGGTTGAGCTAAAGCTTGAAAAGGGGTATAGTTCCTCCTTTGAATGGGAATATTATTTGACTCGCCCCTCGGATTCGGTCCTTGCAATACTAAGGACACTTCTTCATCTTTCTTCTTATGTGTTCTCCAGGGATTACTCCCATAATTTCCGGACTGGATATGCTCGAAAACGGCTTACAAGGTAGTCAGGTCCTTTATCTTCCCAGACTTCAGCCCCATTTCGGCCATCTCACCATGCTTGATCATTTCAGAGAATGGTTTTCCTATGCCTGCTAGGACTCTCTTATAATATGGAGCGTCTTGAATATCGATGAAGGTCATGACTATCTCAGACTCAGTCATAGTCGGGGTGACTTGTGCTACAACCTTTCTCCATCATTGAGCATATTCTTTGAATGACTCAGCACTTTGTTTCTTGATTTTGGTTATCTGGTATCTGTCTGGAGCCAGCTGAGATTGGAAGCTGTATTGACTGAGGAAAGCATGGGCCAGCTCTTCCCAGCTGTGAATTTTGGAGTTGTCTAGACGAGCGTACCAGGATCTAGCCTCTCCGGTCAGACTCTTCTGAAATAACTGCATTCAGAGTTTCTCGTCCTCTGCATAGGATCTGAGTTCTCCAATGAATACTTTCAGATGAGTGTAAGGGTCTCCCAATCCATCGTATTTCTCAAAATCAGGAGTTCTAAATTTTTCGGGATAACGAGCCCAAAGGAATACACAGAGGTCTGAATAATTGACACTGCCAAATGCCCCAGTCCATTTGATAGACCGGATGGTTTCTTCCATCTACTGGACTTTCTGTAGAATGTCACCAGCTTCCTGTTTTTTGTTGAGGGTGGTGATTTTAGGGGTTTTGTTGGTTGTGTCCTGGTTTTGTGGTCTAGGAATCTGAGTATCTGCCTTTTCGGTCTCTTGATTGCCACCACTACCACTAGGTGTTCCTGGTTCTGTGTGAGCTTGGGCTTGCTTCCCTTTTAGAGCCTTACTTTGTTCTCTCAGGAAACTGGCCAATTCGGCTATCTGATTCTTCAGTCCTTCGAACTCTTCCTAGAGACAGGGGTGGATTCTGGCTGAGCACTTGAAGTCACGTCCGTGGGTGGACTTAGTGCTTTCTTAGACTTAGATCTAGTAACAGGACCAATTTTTTACCTACAACAAAACGTAGGCGTGTCAATATCCTAAGGTAGGTAGGGATAGGATGCATGCCATGATGTGTTTTTGTGGTTTTTTAATCTTATCCTGCAAAATAGAGGTCAGTTGGTTTGATGACAGGATGACAAGATGTATATAACAAGGAGTGTAAAAATTAGGGTATGGGAATTGAAAGCTTGACATTGAATTGAAAGAGGAAGGCATGAAGAAGCTTCTCATCGAATTTGGTTAATTAGAGGCTAACCTATCTTAGGCTACTCTCGCGGCTTTTTGGTATGAAGGTCCCCAGATCATCGCAATCTACTAGAGGAAAAATAATTCCGATCTTTCAACTGGAGCGAATCTGGGTGGTGCATTTCATGAGCTCCAGAGACTTAAACGTCCCCAAAGACATTACTTAATCACCGACTGGTTTGCCTCCCGAAGGAGGAATCATACAACATTCATTCACATACATCGCGTTTCACGGTTTATGTATATGATGACATTGGTGCGAAGTCCTAATATGGGTGCGACGCACTAAAAAAATAGGAAGCATTCATTCACATTCATTCAATGTAACGACGCTAGCATTCACGCATTCATTCAATGTAAAGACGCATCATTCAACATACGCAGATATGAAAGTGAAATGTTTGAAAAGATTTGAACGCGGCCTAAGCCCTATACTGTCCCCAGCGGAGTCGCCACATGTCGACGTTGGGAAAAAATTCGCTGGTTAGGTCACAACCCCGGATCTTTCTCTCTTCCTAAGTTATGTCTACCCTTACTCTTTTTATTTGTGAAAAAGGTTGTAAAGGGTTTTTTTAGGAAAAGGTCAACATGTATCATTTCGATGATTGAATGTTTTACAGAGTCGCCAGTTGGTAGATTTGAAATGGTTGTACCAATTCAACCGAGTTTTGTTTGAAAAGAGGCCCAATTGTTGGGACACTGTCGAAACTTAATCTTTGAAAATAAAGTTTTGAGTTCGGAGGCTTGGTTAAGTGTGGGAAGGTGTTAGGCAGCCCACAACTCCCGTGTAAACCACGGTACCGCATCTTTTTAATATTTCCTTTTTAAATCAGCAATGTATGTGTGAATGTTGGAAAAAATTTTTGGCCTATGTTTGATTGAAAAGCATGTCTATGCATCGTTGAACCTATATACGAAGGGTTTGATTTGATTTGCAAAAAGTCTTTGATTTGATCTGCAAAAGGTTTGATTTGATTGCAAAAGCTTCTTTTTTCGATAAGGTTATTAAAATGATGTTTTGAAGGAAGGTTTTCAAACCTTTTACGCTAACATAGGAATTGAAGTATATTGATACTTTAGTTTTATCTTTTCAGCCTTAAGGCTCAATTTGAATGGTGATTGTCGGGCTGCGAGCATCCTTGACCACAACATATATACAAGTGTCGGTCTCCTCGATGGGCATGATAGCCATCGGAGGACTCTGACACGACCAATCATATTTCACTATGTTGAGACCTTAAATTCAGATAACCGTTTTAAGGTCTTTTGTATGTACATTTTTTACAGAAAAACTGGTAGGGTACATTTGTAAAGTGGATTTGTTCATCGTGGGAATCAAATTCTGATCAGTTTGATCATAAATCCCACGATTCTTAGGCTCACATAGGAAGGCCGATAAACCTGCACAGCTCAAATTTGTACAGAAATATCCAAATATCGCCAGAACCAAGGATTCATCAATAAATCCTAGCTCGCACATGGCCGAAGCATGTCATTCCCACTAGATAGCGATCTAAGGGCCGCGAGGTAGCTTTTATAACTGAAACTAGAAAAATGCTAGATTTAAATAAATCTCAGTCATTCTAGCTTTCCGGTTCTGTCTGGACCTATTTTGAACCGTTTGAAAGCTAGAGTTGGCGAGATTTAAAGAAATCTAGTTATCCCATAAAAATGCTAGTACCGATTCATATCCAATGAATATTTAAAACAACAATTTAATAAAACTGAGTAAAGCATATATATATATATATATATATATATATATATATATATATAAGAAAGCTGTAATGACCGTGAATTTTTAAACTCCATTATTAATTAAATATATAGATTTAATTTTAATGAGGTAATTTTGTATGCTTATTTAAACCTTGTGGTTATTGGATTATGTGAATTAGTACCTATGCGATAACTTGCTAGGATTAAATTAAACGGGATTCACCAAAATGGTTTATTAAATTAGTGGACCAACCCTAAAGTTTATTCAGAAGATTGATAGGAGTGTTAGTAATTAAATATACAATTTACATGAATATAGTGAAAGGATTAATGGTATAGATTGATTAATAAATGTGAGCAATATTAATATTTATATTTAATAGTCTACTTAGTAATTTAAATACTAATAGACTAGAACATTTATTTAAATTAACTAATTCAATCGTTTATTTAATCACGAATTGGGGAGTTAAAGTATACTATAATAATAGGATTGGGATAATGTAATGTGATAATACCTAATTGAATTATATTTGGTATTAATGAAATGTACATGGATTATATGCAATTAAATTTACTACATGGTAATATTTATTGCTTATTGGAACTACATTGTGACACCAATTAAATATATATAACCTAAGATATATATATATATATATATATTAATATATATATATATATATATATATATTATATATATATATATATATATATATATATATATATATATATATAGTGTTATATTCATGTTGCTGAGTATTTGCCTTGTCCCAAATTGAGTGTCCATCTTCATTTCCTCTCACGTGTAATGGCAAAGGCTAGCTACTCTATACTCATTCTCAAATTCAGCAAAGTCTAGCCAATGATAACAAAGGGGAGTGGGCATCATGATGAATTCACCAACTACTCAAGCACTCTTCCTTAACCATCAAATTCTCATTCTTTCCATTGGTTTGATTTGGGAGATAATTACATTGTCTAGATATCTAATTTTCTATAAATAAAGATTCCCTTCTTTCTTTATTGCATTTGCTAAGAGTTCTGTTTAGCTAGGAATTTATAGAGACTGAGTACACTGATACTGTGAAGGAGACTAAGAGTTGTAATAGCAGCATTGAGAGAAATTACTTTAGCAGCTAGCTCCATTCATTAGCAGAGGTATACTTCCTTTCATATTCATCAATGTCAATTTCTTGATTATGTAAATTAGATGTTAATTTGTTTGGAGAATAGTTTTAGTTGATATATAAACATTATAAACATGTTGGTAATGCAATGTGACTTGGTTGGAATAGTTTTCGTAAGAAATTTTGAGTTGGGTTTGTTAAACTACCGAGCAGAAAGCTACTTCAGGTCTGGCCGAGCCCCGGCGCAGCTGTGCCAGTTTTATACTAGGGTGCAGCGCAGCTGCGCCAGGCCCTTGTTCTGGTTTCCTGCTTTGTGATGATCTGCTATATGCTAACTCGTTGGTATCACTTAAGGCAAGCATGAAAACTAGTTTAACTCTTATGTATATGTTTCTTGATAGAACATGCATGATTGTGACCATGTTAGTATATGTTATGGAAGGAAAACGTATGTTTTATAATGAACTTATAGTTTTCGATATGAACTTTGACAT